>OMLM01020902.1:282455-307180 GCA_900302695.1 Helostoma temminkii | reverse complement strand
CAGTAATACATCCATAACATTAAAGTTGTAGTTCAACTGTATAACAGTGATTTCACTGTATTTTTCTTACTGTTGACAACTTCTTCTTCCTCCTCCTTTACTGTAATCCTTAATTCTGTGTTGCTTTCCTGATGTTGCTCTACAGTTTCCTCTGGCATGGTAAAATCCTCGCTACCAGACACCTGGGCAGGAGGGTCATCTACTGAGGTAAACACAATTAAATTAAATCAATATCACCAACATCACCATATTACCATTCATATTTTGTTCAATACATATGTTTACTTACCAGACAAAGGTTCCTCTTCTTCCTCCTCTTTCACTACTACGTTCATTTGTGGACTGGAAGCAGCATCCTCTAGACATTCTTCTTGTTCGCTCAGATCATTTTCACTCTGAGCTGCTTTGTCACAGTTAAGCCTCTCTGAGGAAAGCGGCTCAACTAAACTGGGCAAACTGTGATTTTTAGACACCTGTAAAAATGGTGTAAAAATAGAGGCAATGACAATGTTATGATGTTGTAATAAACTAAACGTATAAATACAGAAAAGAAACACTCAACTACAACAAAAACAACAGATTAAACATTGAAGTTACTATGTGCTGTCACTACCTCACAGGTAATATTGTTGGCCAGGTCTTGCTGGGACAATTCACCAATGGCAGCATGAACTAAATCTGACATGACACCTGCAACTGATCCATTCTTGTTCTGCGTACATGAACGTTTGTGGTTTCTCAGAGTTCCTGCCAGTGAGAAGTGCCTCCCACAGTCCGTGCAAGTGTACGGCTTTTCTCCTGTGTGAATCCTTGTGTGCCTCCGAAGCTCCCCAGGAGCTACAAAAGATTTATCACACTGTGTACAGCTGTACGGTTTTTCACCTGTGTGAGTCCGCATGTGTGTCGTTAAAGTCCACTGCTGTGCAAATGTCTTCCCACAGTCAGAGCAGTGGTATGGTGTAATGCCAGTATGGAGACGCTCGTGTCTCACAAGTGTACCCGATAATGCAAACCTTTTGTCACAGAAAGAGCACTGGTAGGGCCTCTCTCCAGTGTGAGTCCTCTGGTGATCTCTCAGCTCAGCTGCAGAGTTACAGCTCTTCTCACAGTCTGAACACGGAAACTTCTTCCTTGTAAAGCCAGCAACAACCTCAGAGTGCATCGCCTCTAAGTGAGTTTTCAAGTGCCAGTGACGAGAAAAGCTCTTTAGGCAGATAGAGCAGTGATACGGCCTCTCACCAGTGTGTGTCCTCCGGTGTAGCCTCAGTTCCCCCTGACTAGCAAATCTTTTCTCACAAAAAGTGCATGGGAATGGCTTTTCCCCAGTGTGGACCCTTTCATGGATCATGAGCAACCCCTTCTCTGGAAATCTTTTCTCACACATAGAGCAGGGGAAGGGCCTCTCTCCTGAATGAGTCCGAAGATGGCGTTGAAGCTTGGAGGCATATGGGAAGTCTTTGCCACACACTGAGCAACTGTGAAGAGATGGTGGTTTTTCCTTCTCGGTGTGATCAAATGTCTTTGAGGAAGCTCCTGCAACTTTGATACCAGGGATGGCACTCTGTTCTGTGTGAAGACAAGAACAACACGCTATTTAAACAAAAACAAGAAGCATTTTGAAAACAATAAATCCCTGAATGCACCCACATCATCTCTAATTTAATTGGAAAACATAAAGTAACATTCATATTGAGACATTGTCTTGGCCAATTCCAATAATCTGAATTGGTATGAGAAGAGAAAAAGAAGAATCTTCTCTAGTATGAAAAATCCATTAAAATTTTCTCAGACATGGAAAAGCCAGGTACATCAGTGCATTTACAGGTTGTATTTTTGCTACAGCATCACTACTCAGCTGTTTAATTCATCTACTCACTGAGATCTGAGAATTCCACTTCTTCCCCATCTGAGTTGATCAGACCTCCTATTTCTTGCTGATCGTCCTCAGTGAGGATCCCAGTTGGTCCAAAGTCGTCTGGGTTTTCAGAGCCCATCTCTCAAATATAAAACCTGTAAGAGGTAAACAATCTACAGTCAGCAAACAAACATTCCAAAAAAAAAAAAAAACATTAAATTTTTCTAGCAATTGAGCAAATATACAAAGCCAAACATAACCAAAAGCTTCAGTGCTGTGGCAGACAAGCAATGCTGTTGTTGGCTTTTTGGACTTTTACTACATTACAAGGCTAGCTCCAGGGTAACTTCGGTAATTAATTTATTTAAATTGTTCTTACACTTTAAGTACTGTAACAAATACTGTTATATGTATACTGTAGCTACTTGTAAATATTATATTACAAGGGATTGCAAAGTACATTTAACTGTCCTGGGCCCATATTCATCAACTCTCTCAGGCCACAATACTACGATGTTGTGCTAAAGCAGCTGTGACTTCCAAAACATCAGACCAGTTTGTAGACGAACAACCTACTAATCAGTTGCACTGAATCAGTCAGTCTTTCTGCTTATTTTGATTTTAACACTTTAATATAATGACTGCAATCACACCTCTACAAGAAAGTCGCCAAACACACCTACCTAATCAAATGTCATTTGTAATATTTACATAGATACTGTTAAATATTGATGCATATTCATTCATTCATCTTCTATACCGCTTAGTCCCCGCAGGGGTCACGGGTGTGCTGGAGCCTATCCCAGCCAGCTTACGGGCGAGAGGCGGGGTATTGATGCATATTTCAACCATAATCCCATTATATACGTTTATACAGTGACACGAAGTTAAAACTTCATTATTATCATGATAATAAAAATCTCCCTCATTTTTAAGCAAAACCTCTTAATATTTGCAGGTTACAGCTTCTCTAATGTGAGGGTTTGTTATTTTTCTTTGTCATTCATTATTATAAACTTAATAATTTGTGTCTTGAACTATTGGTGAAATAAAAATAGCAATGCGAATACTAATACTTTTAAACCATCACCCACTTGGGTACCGTTGTCATGGGCTACGGCAACACAACAGTGCCTCCACCTTGGAAAATATCTATTGTCCTGCTCAAGGACACTTCAGCAGGATGAATGCTTTGTTGTCACTAAGGCTCGAACCTGGCTGGGCCTTAAAATCTGTAGGAGAGTCTACCTTAAAAAGGAAATGTAATGCAATTTAGGACTCATATATTGTAACTGTCCAGAAGCAGCACTATTGGGAATTGGAAAAACATCAGAGTTTATAGCGTGGGGGAAAATTACTGTGCTTTCAACTAAATGTCTGGGCAAATAATCTGAAACTACAATAGCTCAGCTAGCGGAGGCTTAGCTACATCCATTTAGCGTTAAGTGTCACATTAAATGTGATTTAAGTTGGTCAGCAGGATGAATGACTAACCTGTTGGCATCTCTGTAGTCTTAATAAAATCCAATATAATCAGAGTGAACACACTCTGCAGAAAAGAACGACTATGTGACCTATGACTGAGATATTTCAGTCGTGATGTGACCAACGCTTTGGTCAACGACCACCTCTGCCTCAGAGAAAACTGCCAGCTAGTCGCGGACATGGCGTTTAGTAGCTGTGCTGATCTTAGCTAACAATTAGCCCCCTAAGCTACATCCGCTAATCAACAATAACAAATAACAGCTTCGAGCCATACACCATCAAAACAAACATGAAAATAACATTTTTGCCTCAGATTTCAACCCTGTTCCTGTAACCGTCGCTAACTTAACTAGCTAATGTTAGCTAACAACAGACAATAGACATTTTGACCAACCTCAGCATAGATTTTCCCTCAGGTAAAAAGTAGCCGCACGACAGAAGTTTATTTAAACGTCTGAGCAATATTTTCACTTTTCTTTCATTTTCATTAACAGTGGAGGTCAACCAACGCCTCAAAATAATAACAACTAACTAATAAGTTGAGTTAAATAAGGCTTGGATTTGATGATAAGCATTCTAGCTGTAGCCGCTAGCCACTTATAGCAGCGTCGGAACTTCCGGTTTGGTTTTTACATCAAAATAAAAGCCCGCTAGTAATTTCACAATTTAAATTTCGTTTTCACTGCATTTTGTAAACATATACTGTATGTAATATATAAAATAATAATCCCTTAGATAAAAACTACTCAGGAATCACTCATTCTTAAAAAAATAATACAATAAAAGATTAATGTATGGAATACACATCAGTGTATAATTGATATTAGTATAACTGATGAGGAAACATACAAGAAACTACAGAACCTACAAGAAACTACAAGACTTGACATAAACCCCAAAACTGAAAAGCAGTAAATAGTAGAAATATTAATAATATTTTAGCATTGCAACAGTAGCTTCACTTTATTTTAAAAGTGATTCCCTAATGTTTCACAGCTAAATATTATTTATAGCAAATTAAATGTGAATAGGTCAGTGGTGGATGAAGTGCTCATATCATTATCATTATCATGCTCAAAATAGTGCCAATATCAAAACTATTTTATACAAAACGACAAATTTCACATCTAAAAATAAATTACTCAGTTATAATTATTGATATCTTATTACAAACAGATGGGAATTTCAGAATCCCCTTAAGTAGTGTACTTAAGTACAATTTTGAGGTAGCTGTATTTTACTGGAGTATTTCTACTGTATGTTAAATGTAGTCCACTACAGTTCAGAGGGAAATACTTTGCTTTTACTCCCCTCTTTGAAATTTTTTATTAACTTTCTTTGCTTGAATAGTCACCTTTAAATGTTTGTGGGATAAAATATGGACTAGATTTAAACATTCTTGTATCAACAGTGTCAAATTAACTCCTGATTAAAATACATTGTTTTTATAATAGAGTGCTTAAACAGCTGTACTTTAATTCAATTCAGTTTTTTTATATAGTGCCAAATCACAACAAAAGGTATCTCATAATATAAATTTTACAACCTTACAGAATATAATAATACAACTATATAGAATTATATAGAAAACCCAACAGATCCCAGTTGAGCAAGTACACAGTGGAATGCGTTGAGAACAAAATAACATAAGATGATCAATGGAAATCAAAATCATTATCCCAATTCTGGTGTTCTCTGGCAAATGCCAATGGCCTGCACGATGTTGGGCTGTGAGCACAGGCCTCACTTGTGGACATCAGGCCTTCATACTACTCTCATGGAGTCTGTCTCTGACAGTTTGAGCAGAAACATGCACATTAGTGGCCTGCTGGAGGTCATTTTGTAGGACTCCAGCAGGGCTCTTCCTGTTCCTCCGTGCACAAAGGTGCAGATAGCGGTCCTGCTGGGTTGTTGTCCTCCTGCGGTCCCCTCCACGTCCTTCTGGTGTACAAGCCTGAATACAAAAGTGACCAAAAATCAGGCAGAAAGGATGAGGACAGGGAAATGGTCTGTGGCCACCACCTGCAGAACCATTTCTTTATAGGGGTTGTCTTGCTAATTGCCTCTAATTTTCACCTGTTGTCTGTTCCATTTGCACAACAGCAAGTGAAACTTATTCACAATCAGTGTTGCTTCCTAACTGAACATATTGATATCCCCAAAGTAGGACTTACATTGAAATGATTGTGGTCCCTTTATTTTTTTTAACAGTGTATAAGTGTATAACTGCAAACATGGTAGAGCCAAACGAAGCTGGCCTGAAGAAAGCTGCAGAAAATGCATCAGTCTAACACTACAGTAGCCCAGCAGGGCAACAAGACCAATACCTTTAAAAAGTGGTCTTAAGACCAATCTTGAGACCAAGACCAGTCTCGAGCTCTACGTAACTTTAATCAATAAAGGTGTTTGTCATTAACAAAAGACATGAGCTGAGTATTCAAATCTAAATTATTGACACACTGAGGATAGTAAAAATACAGAAGCGCAGTAACTGTGGGTTTAATTATTTTTTTGGACATGGTGGTTTTTTTTTAACAAATACAAACTCCAATCCAACAATAGTGACCAGTAACTTTAAAGTATGACTGACAGCTGATCCACAGCTGAGTTACAGCTGTGCACTGTCATCAGAAACACACATTGTGGCAAATGACAGTTTAGCGGAAAGGACGTCTGAAGTCTCCAAAAACCCTGTTTTCTCAGTCCCTCTCTCCCTGTGTCTTTTCCTTGGATCCCTCCATGTAACTTTAGTGGGATCCTAGGATAAGATACTTGGAAAAGATGCACTCCACCTAGACTGGGAAGTGGAATGTAAGTAAATTTCAAAGTATAGTGCTATGGAAAGTGTTTGCCCTGTTTCTGATTTTGTGTTTTATTTTTTATTTATTTATTTATTTTTAATTGTTGCAATTTAATGTGATGTCTGAAGCTGACTAACAAAGTGAAGCATGTTAAAAGATCTCAGAAAGCAACACATAAATTCAAGAACAGATGAACAATAAAATAATCCACAAGTTTCAGCCTGGAAAAGGTTCCAAAGCCATTTTTGGGACTCCAGTGAACCAGAGTCAGAGCCATTATCCACAAATAGAGAAAACTAGGAATAGTGGTGAACCTTCCCAGGAGTGGCCGGCCTATTAAAACTACTCCAGGAGCACAACAACAACTTATCCAGGTCATAAAAGAACCCAGGACATCTAAAGAACTGCAGGTCTCAGTTAAGGTCAGTTTTCATGATTTAACAATGAGAAAGAGGTGGGGCAAAAGAGTGGAGAGTTCGAAGTCCAGAGTTCCATGTCACTGCTGACCCAAAAGAACACACAGGCTTGTCTCTAAGACTTTTGGACAAATATTCTGTATACTGATGAGACAAAAGTTGAAATTTTTGGAAGGTGTGCAGCTTGTTATATCTGGAGTAAAACTAACACAGCATTTCATGAAAAGACCCTCATATTAACAGTAAAATATGGTGGTGGTAGTGTGATTGTCTAAGGCTGCTACCACTTATAACATTACATTAATGCACTTGATAAAGATGGAGCTTGTTTGAACTACCTTATACGTACATGTGGTACATATGTATTGAATCTAATAATTATAATACAATATTACACCCTGCAGGGTAGTTTGTGAATATCACACCAGGGTTGTGTCAAGTCTTATCTCTGTACTCTTACTGTCTTTCACAGTATTACTCAGATTCAAAAAAGTGACTAGTATCTATAGTTAATAAATTAATTTAAAAATAGGTAGTAAAAGAATGTTTAGTAGTAATGAAGATATATGCTTCTGCATGCCAATATTCTGTCTTATACTTCACATAGATGAGGTTGCTTTCACTTTCACAACATAGCCTGATTCTATGTGTGGTACATAAATCTAACCTGTAAAGGGGTGTTCTTCAAGATGATTGTAATAATTTCATAAAAATGCATTTCAAATGTAGGAAAAAGAAAAAACACACAGACATGTTTCTGAAAAATGTCTGTATTCCATTCACTGGACTTTAAAATAACAAGGGTAATGTGCATAAGTTTTTTAACATTTAGAATTCATATTTGGCATGCAAGATACAAAGGCACTCATATTGTACAGATGGGCTACTAGCATAAAAACATGGATACAAACATGTATACAAGAAAGACAACACACTAAGCCTCCAAATTATTCTTGGCAACCCACATTGTAGCGCATATTTCCAGACACAGTAATCGTATCTGCTGTAGTCAGAAGGAATGGAAAAAAAATATCCGGAAAGGGGCATATTTACTGCAGTGTTACCAAATACAGTTAACAACAAAATGTTGTGTCACTAGTCAAAGTGTTATATGTCCAGCCTGGCCTGCTGCTTCGGTCTGCCAAGCTGTCTTGTTGGCCCAATACGTCTTCCAGCATGTGTGCGCTGATGCTGCCGCAGACCCTGGCGGTAAATGAAGCTCTTCCCACATACTCCACACTCGTAGGGTCTCTCTCCAGTGTGAAGCCTGTGGTGCACCTTCAGTTCCTCAGCCCTAGAGTAGCCTTTCCCACAGATGCTGCAACTGAAAGGTCTGTCTTTACTGTGGGTCTGGTAATGTGCTGTTAGATAGGAGTTTATGCGAAATGTCTTCCCACAGATGGAACATGCAAACGGCCTCTCCCCAGAGTGCTGCATCTCATGCAGCTTGAGAGATGAAGCTGTGTGGAATCCTCTGCCACACTGGGAGCAGAGAAACGGTCTCTCCCCAGTATGGATGCGCTGGTGGATGTGTATGTAGCTCTCATTGATGAACTTCTTGCCACAGTCAGGACACGAGTAGGGCTTCTCTTTGATGTGAGTTTTCATGTGTTCTTCCAGCTTTTCTTTTTCACTGAACTGAACGCCACAGCGGCGGCAGAACAGAAGGTGTGCTGCACTTTGCTCAACTGCATCTGGTTCAGCAGCTTTCTCTGTATGAGAAGTAATGTGGTGTGCTTGTAAAGCTGACTGACTCTCACAGTCTTTTCCACACTCCAGGCAACGGAGGGATGACCTGATCCTGGACTCCCCCGGCAAAGACTTCAAGTATTCTGAGAGTTCTGACGCTACAGGATTTACGTCATCATCAAAGTCCACAGCATCCTTATGACCTTCACATAGACAAAAAGGAAAGACAAATTATGTTTTAGTCTTTGTCCTCTCACTTAGTTTTGGAGTGGGGAAGCTTTGCTTGTTACACTGATGGTGACTTAATTAAAAGGCACACTTAAACAGCAATTCTATAACAGCATTTTCCTAGCAGCATGCCATCTCATCTGGTTTGTACTTAGTGACCAACAGGACAATGTCCCCAAATACACCTCTAGGTTATGTAAGAGCTGGAAGAGTGATGGAGTGCTACACCAGATGACCTGGCCTCCATAGTCACCCAATCTAAATCAATGGCTTCTGATGAGTTCTCATGAGTTGGAGTTGGACCGTTGGAGAGCGAAGGAAAAGCAACCAACAAGTACTCAACACCTGTGGGAACTCCTTTAACATTGTTGGAAAACTGTAAGCTGAAAGCTGTAACAATATTTATATTGAGTTAACCAAACTACAAAATGTTGATTGTAAACATTTTAAACCATGTGCTGACTGTACAGGTCCCCCTACGTTTAAGCTTTAGCTACATAGTAATCAAACAATTCCATACAGCTAATGCTATCAGCAAATGACAGTCTAAATCCTTTGATTAGACTGTATTGTTAAGGGTAAACACTTAATTTGTCCAGTTAGCCATTTAGTAGTGCTTCCCGCCCTTGCTGATGATTATCCTAGATACTTGTGAGGAATTTTGTTGTTTCAAATATGTTAACATATTTTTGGGTGACTGTAGGAAATTCCCCACCTGTCAGGTGACGTAGTGCGGTGATTCCCTGTCACCTGTTGCCCATTATTAATTAGACAGCCACACTTCCTGCTTTTCGTTTGTGCATGGCTGATTCTCTCCTTGTTCCAGTGTATTCCTGATTGGAACTGTTGCATGCAGGAACTTATAACAACAGTATTCATAACTGGAACCATTTACACTCCTGGAAAATCCTGGAATTTGTATGTGTTTTAATGGACACACCATTCTGGCAGCACCACACCCAAACCAGACACTGCTCCAAATCTCTGCAAGCCGGATTAGGCTGCTAGAAAGGCATCAGAAGATGACTCTGTTAAACCAAGACAATCATTAAGAAGTGTGCAGCCTCCAGTGTGGCAGCAAGATTATGTGATGACTCATCCACATACTTCTCATGATAGAGGACAACCTAATACACTATGCCGTCTACACCTATTACACAAGCCAGGTAGCAGTTAGAAGTAATCCATTGGTGTCTCCTGATGCACCTCTGTGTACTGAACATACAGTTCCTGTTGCAGATAATTCCATAGCACAACCCCACTTGCATGTCCCTGGTCAAATTTTAGCCTTGGGTGTCCAGCTACCTGCTTACCTGCCCTTCAGTGCACAATCAAATACCAGGGATAGCCTATCCCCTTTCATGCCCTCCGTACCCTCCATGGTTGTGGCATAGTTAGCCAGCCTTCTTTCCAGGTGGTGGGTTCCTAAGGCCCTCATATTTTGCTTATCCAAGATTACATCCACCACATGATCCACCTGTCCATCCAGGCTACATTCCTTCAGTGACAACAGCACATCCTCATGGTGAAGCTTCTCCTAGGGCTTTGTGGTCTCATAATAGACCGCCACTGCCCTCTAGTGGACCCTCAGCCATACCTGCTGTCAACCCTCTTCATCTGTCCCAACCAGCAGTGGAGCATCAGTCTAGCAGTACAGCAGGAGGACAATTAGCAAGTCATCCTATAAACTAAGTCCAGCCTCTATTGATGCCCTACAGCCCCAGTCACTCAGCGTCTACAGGCAGATGACTTTCATGTCCCCACATATCTTCCAATCATGACCCCCTGCTGCTGTGGCTATCCTACAGTTGCTAACTAATTACCCAGTGCCTGTGGCTACATAGCGCCGCCACCTGCGCAGCCCTCTAGATCAGCTCTCATTGAAAGACGATTATTTCCTTACTTCAAGAGAGATGACCCTCAGTAGTTTACTACCTGCTGAAAGTGAACAATAGAATTACCACCTTCTATTAGACCACTTGAAGCTAGCTACAGCTTGGCAGTTAGCCTTGGCATATGCTCATCACCCTCAACTTTGCACTAAAGTCCCTCCAGAGGAAATATGGCCAACCCCATCCCCTGTTCTGAGAGAAATTGCCTCGATCCGTAACTTTCCAGCAATCCGTGCTGGAGATCCTCAGGGATTCAGCCAATTTTCTGTGCGGATTCAAGCACCTGTTGGCATGCTACAGTTCTGGGGTAATGAAGAAGGAGCCAAGGAGTTGGCATAGGCATCGAATGTCAGGTTTGCAAGACACGCCAGAACTGTAAAACCATATATGCCTTACAACCTAATTGATTTTGCAAACTGGCTGGAACAAGAATGCTAAAGTTTAGCTGTGCGGGTGAGTGAGCGACTGACAAAGGCAGCAGACCAGAGAAGGAAGATTTCCAAAGTCAGCGGTACCTATAACCACTTTCTTGGGTGTAGGTCAGGAGGTGAACTCCAGATTCCAGAGAACACAAAATCAAGCCACCATCTCACATGATAAACGTCCAGAAGATGCCAAATCTGTCTGCGCATTTTGCAATAGCCAAGCCCATCACCTCAGTCAGTGTTCTGATTTCCAGCAGTTTGATGTGAAGAATAAAAAAAATGGATAATGGACAATAACCGCTGCTGGAGATGTGGGTGGGCTTATCGGTAACCCATCTAAAGAGAGGCTGTGCACATGTCATTTAGGAGTTCTGCATGACGTGAATACGTGCAGGCCCGACTCTGAACGTTCTCCTGAATGTGTTAAAAGTCATCCTGACCCAACAGGAAAATAATTATCTTGGATGACAGTTCTGAAAGAACCATGCTCTTGTATTTTGTTGCAAAGAACCTAGGCCTGAGTGGGCCGCAGAACCCCTAGTTTTGCGCACTATCAGGAAATGTACAGAGAAAGCGCCACTGTCTCTTTCACAATTTCTCCAGCTCCCCATATGCAGAGGAAATATCAAATCATAGGTGCCTTCACCGCTAAAAAATTGGACTTATTTGAGAAAACGTATACTCATTCTCAAACGCCGTTACTAACATCTTAGAGATATTCCGCTACAGGAGTTTCACAAGATTAAACCTATGCTACTGAGTGGTGCAGATCATCCCCATCTGCTCCATCCCCATCGTCTGGGGTGGACTTTGCAAGGGCCCTTTTCCTTAGCTCAAACAGCCAGTTCCAGTATTCAGTTACTTTTCCTCACTTCCAGAGCTACAGACCTACAGAGAGATGTAGAGCGGCTATGGCAGATTAACATTTCTCCCTGTTCTCAAAGTTCAGAGAGAGAAACAAACAGAAAGACTGTTCTATGGTCCAAACAGGATCAAGAGGCTCTTCAGTGCCTGGAACTAAGAACAGAACGCCATGAAGAGGAATGGCTCAGCTGATGTATATGAAAGGCACGTTTTGCCCTTTTGAACCACATGCAGTCCATTCTGTGCTATGTATGCTGTCCAGAGACCTGTCCAAAGCCTCCCTGGTAATTTCAAGATGTTTGCTCTTCAGTGCTTCACTCCTTCTGTGTAGACAATTATTTACAGAGCTTACCTTCCATTCCTCAAGCCAAGGAGATGATTAACAAACTGCACTGTATCTTGATTGAAGGAGGACTTGAGATTTGCCATTGGGCTTGTAACAATGCCTCTGTGATTGGCAGAGAAGACCATCTCGATACCATGCCTGGAACTGTGTGCTGCTCTGACTGGGTATCAGCTAGCTCACCTTCTGCAAAGTGAAGTTGCCATCCCACTTCATTCACTCACACTCTGTGTTGACCTGGATCCATCCAGATAACTGCAGATACAAGGTGTTTGTGGCTAATTACATTACAGAAATCCTTGAGCCTGAGCAATGGAAATATGTCGACAATCCTGCAGATGACATTAAACGAGGTAAAAAACCTGCAGAATTAGCCAGCAAAAGCCGCTGGTTCCAAGGGCCCTCTTTCTTCTACTTACTCTTTTCGCAATGGCCGATGATGCTATGGCAGAATTGAGAAAACATGCGCAGGTTTCTAATCTCCCAAAACCTGACTCCTCACAATTCAGTACTTGGTCAGAACTTATCGATGCAACTGGGAGAAACCTTTCCTCACAATTAGGATTGGAAGGAGACATGCCACAGTGGATTCAAGCAGAGTTGCATCTCCTTGGCCCAACAGGGAGACTTCCCTGAGGAGTACAAGCTCTTTAAGCATGGCTGTGAAGTGACTGCAAATAGTCAGTTGGCTGATTTGGCACCAGAGTATGATCAGTCCACAGGACTTATTCGAGTTAGTGGCTGTCTCCGTCAAAGCGAGGACCTGGATCTGGATGTCATTTACAGTTACATTTATATTTTGTCATTTGGCAGACGCTTTTATCCAAAGTGACTTACAAGTGAGGCACAAAACAAGCAAAACTCTCTAAGTCAAGGAGAAAAAAACTAAAGCAAAGCAAAGCACTATCAGAAGAAGTGTGTTCGTTTTAATATAAGAAAGTGCAAAGAAAGTCAAGGAAAAGTTCTGTGTCATTCATCCAATTGTTTTAGACCCTAAGAATCCCATTACAAGGCTTCTGATTGTTCACATAGAGTCTACCCTCTGTCACCCTGGCCCACAGAGAATATTTGCTTAGCTGCAATGGAAGTACTGGATTCTACGTGGGTGCCAGGCACTGCCACGGCCATCCCTATGAGCCACTCTCAGACCAAGGTACCAACTTCAGAGGAGATGAGAGAGAGCTCAGAGAAACCTTTACTCAGCTCAGTCCTGTACCTTAAGAAACCATTGCACAGCAGCAAATAAAAGTCAGCGTCAATCCGTCACATTTTTTACACTTAAGAGAGAGTTGGAAAAAAGAAGTGAGGTCCATCAAGTCTGCCCTCTGAGCAACACTAGGAACCCAGATGGTAACTGAAGAGGTTCTGCTTACCCTACTCATTGAAATTGAGGAGATGTTGAACTCTAAACCCCTGGGTTATGTTTCATCCAGTATCTCAGATGTTGACCCTATAACGCCAAATATCATCCTAATGGGGCGGCAAGATGCATCCCTACCTCAGGCTACCACTTGCTGATAGTATCTGATGATACTTCCAAGTCTGCAAAATCATCAGAAATGGAAAATAGATGGCAATCCTACCTCACCTGCTGCCGTGATTGTGGTAGTGGATCCACAACTCCCCTGTGGATCTTGACCTATGGGGACTGTCACCAAGCTCATTCTGGCTCTGATGGTAGGGTCAGGTTAGCCGAGATCCTTATTAAGGGTAAACATTTAATTTGTCCAGTCAGCCATTTAGTAGTGCTTCCCGCCCTTGCTGATGATTATCCTAGATAAGTGTGTGGAATTTTGTTGTTTCAAATATGTTAACATATTTTTGGGTGACTGTAGGAAATTCCCCACCTGTCAGGTGACGTAGTGTGGTGATTCCCTCTGTCACCTGTTGCCCATTATTAATTAGACAGCCACACTTCCTGCTTTTCATTTGTGCATGGCTGCTTCTCTCCTCGTTGCAGTGTATTCCTGAGTGGAACTATTGCGTGCAGGAACTTATACCAACGGCATCCATGACTGGAATCATTTACACTCTGTTCAACAAAAATAAAACTAGAAGGGAAAATCCTGGAATTTGTATGTGTTTTAATGGACAGACCATTCTGACTCTCACCTAAGTGGACTTTGTAGTGTGTTTTGAGGTTTCCTTTCTGGTTAAAACCCCGGCCACAGATGGAGCAGCAGTATGGTTTCTCTCCTGTGTGGATCAGCTCATGTCTCTCTAGTTTGTAGGCATGTGGAAATTCTTTGCCACACACTGAGCAGTGGTACTCTATCTTCTCTTTGGGCTTCTTCAGGAGCTCAGGAGGTATTTCTATTGGTAGATGTACCATCTTTCTGCCAGGGCGCTTCTTCTCTATGTAAAGAAATGGAATATGAAATTACAAGATTAGAATTTATGCCTACTGTATAAAATTTAAATAAACGTCACATAACACCAAGATTTTAAAGATTTTGTGTTAATGGCCTTGTTTTTTGTTGTAATTCCTGTCAACTTGTTGTTTTTTACCAAATGTATTTCCTTTTTAGATACTAAAACATACACTTAAATTGAGGAACACACTTGTAAGAGAAAAGTCACTGCTTCATGCTTAAAATTATGCTAATTGGTCTGTTCATAGTCAGAACAATTTTAGCCAAGGACAATAAAAACAATGACAATATGGCATGTTGATGTGGATACGTGTAGGCAAAGTAGGTAATAGCAGCTACATTGTATTATAACCACGGCTGCAGTCAAATCCACTTTAGCACAGTCCAAGTCAGGTTGAAGTCTGTAACTCCAAGTCCGAATTCAAGTATAAATAAGATCAAGAGCAAAATACCAACATAGAAAAAAATATATGTTTTCAAGACCACTTACTCAGTTGTAATTTTTGTGATTCTAGAGATAATATGTTTATAATTGCACATGATTTTTGATCATTTTAAATTATAGTGCAGTATAAAAACATTGTAGGATCAAATTTGTTAGAATTTTTGCTTATACTCAACACTCTCCAAGGACAAGACAGCATTTAAACCCCACCTTGTGTATGGTGTTACACTGTATTTAGGATGACGAAGGTTTCATGTAGCCACACTGTAGGGACAATTTTGGTAATACCAATTGCTTTAAATATAGCCATTTTACTTTATAGTCTCATAAAACTGAATGTGATGTTACATTTCCAATGCGAATAGGTTTGATTTGAAGGAGACAGAAAAGGAGGAAGTTAATTTCAGGGAAGGAAAGAAAATGGTGAACTTAGTCAAGTCCAATTAAAGAATTTACACTTTACTCAGCATAACTAGTTAAAAATTTTCTACTACACTCAAACTGCAGGGAGGTGTGCTCAGCTGTCACAAATAACTTTATGACCAAAACCAGCAGACAAAAAAATACATGGAGTCTGCAGACAGCATTTAAACCCCATGAGTGTAAAAATGTGTAAAAATGTGTAAAAATGCTCCTGCCACTTTCCCCATGATTTCCTTAGTGCTATTTATAGATTTTTATTGTATTTGTTGTTTTCCTGCCTCTGGATAGTACACTTCGGCATGTCTACATCTCTTCCTCTAACACACAGGTTGGGCTGAAACAACAGGTCTGATTTTTCCTGCTCTGCATTTTGATGTCCTTGCTCTGTGTGTCTTCTTTGTTTTAATAATTTGATATAACACTGGAAAAGGATCCAAATGTATTATGTGAACAGACTGTTTGAGGTTTATTTAATGATAGAATACTACTTATTTACTTAAATACAGCCATTATTTATTTGCTTTGTTAAGTATAACATGTAAGTAAACACAGACATGGACCGTCCTGTTGCTCTTACCTGCTGAAACACCTGTGCTTTCTACTTCAGGAAGTGGTTTGGTATCTTTCCTTTTTCTATAAGGTCGCTTTCCTGATAAAGAATAAATGCTTTAGTTTAAAATATAAAACTGATATTAAACTGTCATATGAAAATGAGTTTAGTACCAATAACTAGTATAGAACTGAATTTGAAGAACTAATTATGGAGAAATGTTTTATTCTGTTAATCAGTCACTAAAAGAGTCAGCATGACAGGTTAAAGCTAGGACTCACAGAATAAACAAACAATTAACATTAATTACATGTACGGAAATATTTGTACATGTAACTCCATGTGACTAATTATTTTGCCCCCTGCAACATCTAAAACTTTTGTTTTCTTTTATTAGTCAAACAATATGCAAGAGTCCACAGCTACATGTGGTCCAAACGTTTTCTTGTCTTACCAGCAAGAGAGTTTGCATTTAGCTCTTCTGATTTAACTGCACTGGTTACATTTGTCTTTCTTCTGGTGCGCCTCGACACTATAAGACAAAAATATAGGCTATTAAAACAAAACAGTGTCATGCAAAAATATAATTTCAGATGCATTCAGTCAGTAAAATCAAAAAGAGAAACACTCACTTCCAGGATCTACTTCTAGGTTTTCACCAGACAACAGTGGAGTTTCTGAAATCTTTCTTCTGCTCCTTCTCTTTGCTTGGTGACATAGATCAATATTAGAAAATATTACTGTACAGAATGAAAGTTACTACACTGCTCAAAAAAATTAAAGGAACATTAGAATTAGAGTATGGAGTCAATTAAACTTCTGGGATTTTGGTCAGTTTAGCCGCACAGTGGGCTGTTAATCAGTTTCATCTGCTCTGAACAGACCCCCCCAAATAGAAATGGTTTTACAGGTGGATGCCACAGATTTTTCCCCTCCTCATCTTCTCTGACTGTTTTCACTAGGTTTGCATATGGCTAGGGTCAGTGTCACTACTGACAGCATGAGGCGATACCTGGACCCTACAGAGGTTGCACAGGAAGTCCAACTCCTTCAGGATCAATATGTGTTATTGCCAGAAGGTTTGCTGTGTCTCTCAGCACAGTCTCTAGAGCATTGAGGAGATTCCAGGAGAGCTGGACATGGTTGTAAAAGGTCCTAAACCTTTCAGCAGGACCAATATCTGCTCCATTGTGCAACGGAGGCATATCCATGTGGGGGGGGGGCACACTGATATCTACGGGTAGAACATGGCACCCTGATGGCCATTAGGTATCGGGTTGAAATCCTTGGACTCACTGTCAGACCGTACACAGTACAGAGAGTCCTGAGTTCCTCCTGGTGCATGACAATGCCCAACCTCATGTGGCACACAGTATGCATTTTGGTCCATCCACCGGCAGGTTGCACTTCAGACTTTCCAAGAGCTCAGTGATGCCATGGTCCAGATCTGGGGGGATATTCTGCAGGATACAATCTATGCCCGACGTTGTCAGGCATGCATACAAGCATGTGGGGGCCATATAAAGTACTGATTACCATTTTAAGGTGCTACAATGATATTTCAGCAAAATGGACTAGCCTGTCGCATAATTTTTTTACTTTGATTTTCAGGATGTGTTTGATTTCAGCCCTCTGTAGGTTAATAATTTTCCTTTCAATCAAACGATGTGGCATCCTTTTGTTCCTTACACATTACCCAGTCTGTATCAGTATAGATCTCCAGCATGGTCTTTTTCCCTATTGAAAGATGATGTTTTTAAAGTGTTTAATTTTTTTTGAGCAGTATATATTGCTGCTGCAGTCTAAAACACAACACACAGCACAAATCCTATTAATATTCTGTATCGTCTACATGCGCTACATAAAATCTATTTTGTCAACTGTCAGAACTCGTCTTATCATCACCTCACTCACCAGGATTTGCAGGAACATCTTTCTCTGGGTTTGAGATGTCCAACGACACAACTTTTACTTCTGGAGCCTTGTTTTTTTTCCTGTGTCTCCGTCCTGTTAACACCAGGGACAAAAAGATTACCTCAGAAAGGAGTCACAGCTTTACTGAACAGTTTTTATTTTTATTTTGGTTTCTGTTTACCACGGTACAAGCGTGGAACAGTCGTCATCTTTACTACTCTCTCTTTTTCATCCCCTTCTTCCCTTTCTTCATCTTCCCCCACAGACACTTCCATGATGAGTGTTGGACTACTGCTGTCTCTCTGGTTTTGGCTTTGCAGCTGAGATTCCGACATGACAACACCCTGTGATCATAATCATTAAAAACCATCAGATATAAACTCCAAAAAACATCCCTGGGTAGTGGTATTTTTACCCCAGGCTTTTGATGTCATTCTTTATCTAAACTATTCTGTGTTGCTGTAGTTCAACTGGAAACTATCTAATCTAACTAATCCTGCATAATTTATCTACATTACATTACCTACAGTAAGATTAAATACTCTCCAGTGGTAACTTGATTTTCATCCACCACCGTATTTTGGTGTTGAACTCAAAACAAGACATTAATAGGTAAATTGTACCATAAAACAAAAAATACACTGTACTACTCCAGTGATTTGTGTGAGTGTGTGTGTGTGGGGGGGATCTAGTAAAAATTTGAAGATTAAGACAGCTACTAAGTTTTCAACTCTGCTTTATCCCTAAACTAAGCACTAACTCACAACCCCTGCATGTACCCCAGACAAAAAAAAAGAAAATATTAGGGGGGCTTTCAGCACACTTATAAAACTGAACTTTTTGTATAAATTAAATCTTCTCCAACTCATTGTTTTCCAGTACAGTGAAGTAATTCTACCATTTCAATTTGTCAAACTGAAAATCTAAATCACAGAATTCCAGTTTCTTTCAGGGAATAGATTATCTAAAGTCTGTGATTATTCTGAATGCTGTATAATATATGCTGCTGATTTGTTGTTTGTACATAATCAGAGGATTCACAGAATCCAAAGGGCACAACTCTACCCAAGCCACAGTATTTTAAAAATCAGTAAATTATGCTTTCAGAGAAATTACCTTCCTAGGCTGAGGACTTTGTGCACAACCAGAGCCTCTGTCAGGACTTTCTCCTGTAAAAATCAACATAGTTGGCTGAGATTCAGAGATAGCTATTATGTCAACTGATATTCATCACCTTCAATTTTATTTTTAAAAAAATATGCGAGGATTAAACAAATGACTGCATACTAGACAATGAATAAATGTTAATCATTGTAATAAGGGCTTGATATTTTCATTCTCAACAGCAAACAGAGAATAGTGGTTTTTCGTTTTGACTGGTCTCACTTTTTTTAGTTGAGAGAGTATGTTTTAGATGCTAAAAACTGAACTACGCTAACTGAAGTAAAACAACACAGGTCATTACACATATTCAGCTCTCATAAAGTTGTGTGTAAAGTGTGTAAGTTAAAAAAGTAGCGTATCATTGCATGATAACCTGACAACCTGACAAGTTTAGCGGGTCTAGTTATCATGAGTCAAATCCCAGATTATAATGTGGCACATAAAGAAGGCTTCAGAGAGACTTAACAGCTGATTGTGCATTGTAGAGACCATTGTTTGCAGTGCCATTCTGAGCCTCTTAGTGTCCTTTTTACCTTTCTGTCCGTGCATTTGCATGCACTTTAGTTACCAGGTGCTAAAACCTGATTTCCCAGGTAGATTTCTCCCAGAGAACTCAGAATGCTGGACCATGCATACAGGTAACTGGGTTTCTAAATAGCTTGAACGTGCATGGTTCCCATTGTTAAATCAAGTCACCTAAAGACATCTTTTTAATGCAAGGATACCAACAATTACTATAATAATTAATAATAAATACTTAAAATATTTATTCACCCAAACAACTCTAAACTGGCATTGGGAAACTGAAGTACAAGTGGATCCTTGAGTACTGTAGGGATGCTTCAATCCAATATTAATATTGGATATCAGCCTGATGTTGCCTAAAGAGCTAGATCAGTCATCAAACTATGGGGCAGATCTATCTAATATAACCATTCTCACAAGGGTTCTAGTACATGTCTGGATTTAGAATTCCTGTTTACACAAATTTTTAACAAGACAATTCCTATTTATTTTAAATGCTCTTCCAAAATGCTGCGGTGGCACAATTATTTCTTTTTATTGGTTTGTATAAATAACAGTACATTTATCTATGTGTTAATTTGTTAAATCTTCATGTGTTATACGAGCAGAGCTGAGAAAGGCATCAAAAGTAAAACCCCTAGAACAGAATAAATCCAGAATATAGTATAAAAATAGAAAATAGCCCAATAGTATAATGGTAATAATAATATACAATTAGCGAAGTGAGATAAAGCAGATAACAAAGAGTGAGTTCATCAACGACAGCACTGAACTGACAGGTGCCTTTAAGGAGAGAAATCCAGCAGGTCAGCCTGTAGTTATCCAAGTCAAACTGAGTTTCCTGGAAGTCATGGACATTAATTTGAACTTATTTATTAAACCACTGGGAAAGATCAGTATTGGGAATTGGCCGATATGCAAAGTCCAGGTATCAATATCGATGAATCCCTACCCTTGAGTGAACAACGTGTAATGCTTGCATAAGTTGGGATTTTACAAACATAAATGCTTACTAGCATTCCACTCAACAACCTCTCCATCAGAATTGATTAAACCACCAATTTCTTCATCTTGTTCCTCCTCCTCGTCTCCTGCCTGCAGCCTGACAGTCAAATGGAGTGTTTGGTCCTCTAAGTGTGCAGATGCTTGCTGGTGATCCTGTGAGAACAAAGTAGGAGACCATTTTCATTTATCCTAGAGTTGCCCCCTCTGCGGTTCTATTTTGGGTCAAAATCAACACCCATCACATTTTTTTCCTACAAACTGATTCTGACAAGTGACACAAGATTTTAATTTCTGTCACTGGGTTGGAAGACATTATGATTAAAACAAAAAACTCTTTCTAGCTAGACTGTCAATCTGCCAGAAACCATCATTGACGACCAACTGAGCTTTACAGACCACATCTCCTGTCTTTAGGGCATGCAGATTTGCCCTCTACATCAGAAAGATCAGACCCTACATTTCTGAATATTCTACTCAACTGATTGTGCAGGCGCTGGTCGTATCCCATCTTGATTACTGTAATGCCCTGTTGACGGGGTTACCAGTATGCGCAATCAAACCCCTACATATGCAGCACGTCTTATTTTTAATCAACCTAAAAGGACACATGTCACACCACTGCTCAGATATCTGCACTGGCTTCCTGTAGCCGCTCGCATCAGGTTCAAAGCTCTAACTCCTGCTTACAGAGTGGTCAAAACAACTGCACCCGTCTACCAAAACTTCTTCATTCACGTCTACAATTCCTTTCGCCCCCTGCGCTCTGCCAACAAACGGCATGTGATGGTTCAATCACAAAACAAAAAATCCACGCTTTTCAGCTCTGTGGTACCACAGAAAAACAGAATTTGTAATGTTCTATGCACTTAAATACACTACAAAAAAATGCACTTTCATTTAAAAAAAAAAAAAAAAAAAATTCTTGCACTTACATCTCATGAAACTTCTTTTGATAGCGCTTTGCTATAGTTCTTCTACTTGATTTAGATTTTTGCTCACCTTGTTCCTCATTTGTAAATCGCTTTGGATAAAAGCTTCTGCCAAATGATAATGACTACATGTAAAATGTAAATGTAAAAAGCTGAGTATATAATGTCCTCACTGACTTTAAAAGTGACCGAATTAGTGCTATGGCATGTTTCTGCATAATGAATATCACCAGTTCAAAAGCATGTGTGTTTGTGACATCTCATCATAAGAATCAATTCTGTTAATACCTGAGGTTCTTGCATGATGTCCAATATTGACGTGCATTTGCAACCAATCAATTATTTCTTGGTTACAAAATGTAAAGTCCTTGAGATAATGCTGGCCATATGAAACCACAGTAAAAGTACGCTGTAGGTTTGTAAAGAAATACTGTACAGCACAACCTTGAAACTTTTCACAGGACAGCATGTAAGTTACAACAAGTTACTTCTGAAATGTGTCCACAAACAAACATACAATTGAGTATAAATGAAGAATTAACTTTCAAGTAAATGAGCAGAGCTATTTCTTTAATAATAGTTCAAATGGAGGTCATTAAAAAATAACTCTGTATACTCAAAACAACTAATATATATATATACAGTCGTGTGAAAATTTGTGTCCCTTTTATAATTATCTGTTTCTTTTATGTAAAAACAAAATTTTAAAAAAAACAAACAAAAATAATTTAATAATTTAGTATTGGGAAAATACAAGGTCAGACAAAAAACAAGATATAACTTTTCTGCCTTTGGAATACTCTGGTATAGAGAGGAGTTTGTGGTCGACTCAATGATTACACAGTGCCCAGGCTGCAAAACAAGCCCAAATCACTACGCCTCCACCACTGTGGCTGACAGTGATTATGAGGCATTTCAGCTAAATGCTGTGTTTGGTTTTTGCAAAACGTGGCGCTACACATTTAAGATCTCATATTATACCCCTTTTGGGGGTTCAAAAATAGGCATTTGCAGGGGGTCCATTGCTAACCCCTTTTATTGTATGTTTTCATATACAAAAGATAAATAAATGACCAAAAAGTGATTTTTGCAAAAATGGGGGCCTATAAGAAACAGCTCCACTTTGGTCTTATTTATTCACAGGACCTTCTCACACAAGTCTTGTGGTTTGTTCAGATGCAGTTTTATGAATCTCAGTCGTGTTTTCATGTTCATTTTAGACAGAGGAAGCTTTCTCCTGGCAACCCTTTCAAACCGTACTTGTTCAGTTGCCATGGGCATTACATTTACCATGCTGAGTGAGGCCTGTAGGGTATGAGATGTCGCTCTTGAGTGTTTTTGGACTCACAACTGCTTCTCTAAGACTATTGCTTATGCCTTTCCCTTTTGCCATTGCATTAACACACACATGGAAGCTCCAGACCAACAAACCAGCCAGAGTTTCTGCCTTTCTGCACACCTGCTGATGACCAGTTAATCACAGCCTGATGATTAGCAGCACTTTTGTTTTGTCTGCATGTTTTTTCTGTTTGGTTTCATTTTTGTTAAATAAATAATGGTAAAAAAAATGTTGTTGTTATTCATCTGAGGTTTTATTTTTCTAATACTAAGACCCGCCACGCTCAGATGATTTTTATTATGGTTTTACACACAACAACACCAGTCACACATGACTGTATATGATTAATATAACTTTAACAAAAGTCTCAGAACTTTAACTATTTTTATGTAATAACTCTCAAACTACATGGTTCTTGCCAGGACACTTAAAAAAATACATTTAGGCAGTAACAGACCTTTACAATAAAGTATTATGAAACCATTTATAGATGTCAAGAAAAACAGTTAAAAGAGATATAGCAATGATAAATAAACAAATTTTCTATTATTATCTGCACTATGTTACATCATTAATTTCTATTTTTAACAAAAGTGTTTCTACATACTGTTTGGCAAGGTGCTGATCTTTTGGCCTCATGTAGTCTTGCTTCTGTTTGCAAAGGTGTACTTTGTTTTACATCCAGGTTCTGGTTTTCGATAAAACACGCCTCCTCTGTAGGTGTTCTCTGGTGGGATTTTACATTCCTTCTGAGATTGGGGGTTGTCTCACACACTGGGCAGGAGAAAAGTTTCTCTCTGGTGTTATTCTCTTGCACATTTTCCGTTGCCTTCTCGCATATACAGGAAGTCTTATGTTTCTCATCAGAGTCCAGGAGGATGTGTCCGTGCCGCCCCTCCCTGGAGGAGTAGCTCTGCCCGTGGAGAGCAGGGCCAGCGGGCTCCCTAGAGCATTCCTCCACTGAATTTACTCTCTGGTGTCTGTTTTCTCCGTATGATATGGTGCTCTCCTTCCCACATGCTTTGAGGTGGGGATGGAATGTCTCTGTTGAAATAACCTCTTTTTGCCCCTCGGAGCTGAAGCTCTCATCTGTGTTTAAAATCAGAAGACAAAAAATATATATATCAAAAACATCATACAGTAACTGTGCATAGCTCATTTGGTTAAGTGATGCTGATATTTAAGATTTTACACTCACGATTTTCACTCACAGTCCAGCCTTCTTCTTCTTCTTTGATGATTACTCGGATCTCAGGGGTCTCACAATTATAATCAGGGCTTGCTGGTGCTCTTCTTTGTTCACGATGAGGTGAATTCTGATTATCATAGTTTTCATTTAGACTCAGTGACAGCGGATCTTGGAGTTCCTGTAAAGACATTATAATGCAAATGTTCTTACGTCAAAATGACTGCCTGTGAGACATACATAAGCAAAAAAGGTGCACACTTAAGAGTTTAGAAATATCTAACACTGAGGAGATACAGCAGATGTTTAGCTGCAATGATGGAAATAATGCTGTATATAAGTATATAAGATTAATCTGGCATAAAAGCATGTTCTATAAAATGTGTAAACAAAAAGAATGCAAGAAGCTTAATTTGTAGAAATCTTACATAATTCATAACAGCAGAATTAGATCTCCTACTGTTACAACCTAAGATTAATAATAATAAACATTTAACCTGCGCTGCCATGTAATCTTATATTAATTGTTCTATAAGAATTAACTTGTTCAAATAGAGTACTCCTGCATGCTGTTTACTCATAGACCTTCATGATGCATTAAATCCAAGCCAATCATGTACAAGTCCAATCAAAACTGTGGGCAAAGTTTTACATTTAATAAACTATACTCAGAAAGACAGAAAATCAGCAGTGACAATAAAGTATAAAATACGTTATTAATAACATGAATGTCACATCTGACACAGCTTTATATAACAACAATATCTGTTACTGCATCTTTTGAGTTACCACAAACTGGACCAAGACATACTAAAACTAGTAAAAAAAAAAGAAGAAGAAAAAAAAAGAAAGACATTATGAAATAAAGAACTGCA
>OMLM01020902.1:257323-273150 GCA_900302695.1 Helostoma temminkii | reverse complement strand
TATCAGTCTGGTGTCTGACCTGTGTTCACTCTTTGTTCCAAAGCAAAGTAGCCTGTTTTTACAAAATATCTGCATATTTTTAGATATGGTGACAACTTGGGTAGAACCAGGGCAAACCAGCATAAAGGAGCAGGTTTCTTCTTCTCTGGAGTCTTAACTGCTCTCACATGTGTGGCTGTAAGTATACAAATAACTCACTCAGAACTTTACTAAAGTAGGTTGTGCAGTAAAATGACATCAGAATTGATGTAATTGCATTTAGTGAGTGGTCCATTAGGTACCACTTATAGCATGCCAGTTATTTAAGTAACACTCTGGCTGTAACCCAACCTCACTTAAACAACATGAAGTTTTCTTACATTGTTTTATAGCGTAGCTCTTAGTTTGCCGTAGAAACTTTTTTTTCCTGTGATGCTCATTAAATGCTGCTAAAAGTGTCACCATACTAAACAACTGACATTTGAGCAGTGAAGGATTAGTTTAATCAGTTGCATTATTGGATTGGTAGATAAGACAATATGATGCCTTACATAGTCTGTGTGTGAGCGCATACTGATATTATTATCAGTATTCAATATTTGCCAACAGGTCGTAATACACAATGTCTCAACAAAGACTGTTGGCAAAAAATTGGCCAATTTTCCTTTAGAGTAATTTTCTGTAAACCTAAACCATTAGCTGTTTATTTTCTTTAATGCATTGTACATTATATGATGTTTACATTGAACATTGAATATTTTTATTTTTTAAAATAAAATGATAAAATGATGATTTTGTAAACTATAGTGCATTGTATTTAAAGGTTACTAAATAGTGAATGCCAGTTGTTTATACCATGCAGACACATCATGTTTTGTCCATGTGGCACTTGGGATCAGCGTCATTGTGTGTCTTGCCACGTCGCAGTAAATTTGCGTTTGTTTGCGCTGCTGGAAGCGCGTAAACAGATGACAGCATGGTCTTGTTTTTGACCCCAGTTCATGGATGGATATATTTTTTGAAGCAGGTCACTTTAGGTAAACTAAAAGGATCAGTGTGCAAAGCATCACTTTATTTTGGATACATTTCATTTTGTGTTTTCTTTAGATCATGTTAAATTTACTAGAAAATAACATCCCATTCAATTTGAATGGCTTTGAATTGACTTTAATCAGTTTTCATATGCCAAGGAAATCCTTTCTTTGTTTGCTCCTCCTTTATTCCATACTCTCCATGCTTTTCCACTTTTAGACTAAAGCGCCAAAGATAGTTAGGTTTCCTCTATGGCTGAAAAGTTTAAGCAGTTTTCCTAATTGATAGTCGTCAACGCTAACAATCATTAATTGGTTCATCATTAATAACTTAACCAATACAGTTTTCTAGTGACATGACTTGCGTTCACTGGAAGAGTTCATAAATTAGGAACGTAAGGAGCAGTTTAAGTCATGAATTATAAATAAAACAAAATAATAACTTTATTGCTATTCACCGATGGTGTCTGTGTTTCCAGGTGATGGTGCTGGTGTATCACTGGAGTGGTGGTGTGGTTGAGCAGCATGACTTGCTGATCAGTAAACCTGTGTCTCACTGGACGCTGGAGGAAGTTGTTTCCTGGTTGGAACATCTGGGGCCCTGGGCTGAGCTGTACAGAGATTCCTTCCAGCAGGAGAATGTGAACGGAAGGTAAATAAATTTTGTAAAATATCCCTCTTAACTGCACTAATTTCATCCGTTGAGCTATTTTTATTAACTTTAGTATTTAGATTACTATTTCTAATGCTTGCACAAAACATGTTGTGGTTCATGTTGTTCATTAGTCATTTGATGTGGTGTTTATTTCCTTGTTTCAGGCTTCTGTTGATGCTGGGGGACGAAGAGTTGTTAAAACCACCTTACAGCATAGAAAATCATGCTCACAGACGTGCTATTCTGGCTGAACTGGATAGAGTTAAAGCCCTGGGGGTCAAACCTCCACAGAACCTCTGGGAATATAAAGTAAGTTGTCCACAAAATACTTCAGTTTTCCCCAGTCAATTCATTTAAGACAATACTTGATAATTAAGTTTAAAAAAACTGAGTCTCCATTCAGCGTGTGTTCTTACAGTGAAATAACCTCTGCCCTCTTCCCCTTTGTACTTCTTTCTCTCACTGTCTGTCAGGCAGCTAACGCAGGGAAGTCTCTGTTCTTGCTGTATGCACTGAAGCGCTCCCCTCGTCTCACACTCTTGTACTTGTATTTATTCGACTACTCGGAAACCTTCCTGCCCTTCCTGCACACCTGCTGCCCAGCCATCACACATGTTGACCAGTCACTGGAGAGTGGCTTCCTCAAAACACAGGTGACACTTACAAAAGGACACTTGCAGCAAACATAACATCGTTAAACCCAATATTAAACTGAACGTTCATTTGCATGTACATGATGCTGTATTTATAGCAAATAATTACATTAAGCATTAACATGTTTGTCTTAATTTCACCTAGTCAGGTTTTCACATAAATTATCTTTTGTTATTTTCCTGTGTTCTTAGTTAGAACCCAACTGGCGACAGTGGGTAGAGTTTCTTGTGAAGTACATTGTGCTTCCATACCAGCTGATCGCAGAGTTTGCTTGGGACTGGCTAGCTGTCCACTACTGGACATCTCGCTTCATTATTGTCAACGCTGTGCTGCTGTCCATGCTGGAAGGCTGTGCTCTGTGGAGACTTTGGACAAGAGTCGGGATCAGGTACGCACAGTGGTGTGAAACATGATGTAAAACACTCACACAGATTAAAAAAAGAAATATTCAGTTATCTACAACTTAAGCTTTGAAGAAGTTAATATTTTGTTCTTACCTTGCTTGTTTTAAACTAAAAAGGTCCTGATTCTGAACTAAAAGCTGCTCTTCATTTATTGACATATTTATTTATTTATTTATTGACATGGGATTCAGTACTAGGGAAGAGGTTTTTAGTGCACACTTAATGACATTTGTTTTGTCATCATTTTAAATTGGAATTAATATTAATTAGCAACTGCTGATCTAAGCTGCCGTTTGACATTTTAAGCAAACAAGTAACCTACAGTCATTATAGACGAGGGGGGGGGAAGTAGCTATATCTGATCAGGGATGGCATCATTCTTTTAGGTAGATTTTTAAAAATGGGTGCACAAAGTAAAGTCTATGTGTAGACACTCCCTTATTGTGTCACATACTGTCCCATAAAAGTACTTGGAGCTTTACTGAAGGTCCTGTAGTGGTCCTCATATGCTAACTACACTTGTATTTTCCTCTTTCTTTAGGACTCTGCCACGCAAGATGTGGACCCACTTGTGGAAGATGTTATCTCAGGGGTTTGCCTTCGCTGTCCTGTGGCCTTTTGTCCCTCAGTTTGTTTGCAACTGCCTCTTTTACTGGGCTCTCTATTTCAGCCCCATCATTAATATAGACCTGGTAGTGCAGCAGCTAATGCACCCAGAAACACAGGCGCTATAACAAGCTGCATGTAGCCAGCGTTTCATTAATGTCATTTGGTTTGCAGCAAATTAAAGTATATGGCCAGACATCCAGTTGCTGAAGAGGAAAGGTTTACTTTCAGCAGTAAACTCATGAGACTGGCTTTGTTTGCTGTTGGAAAAAGGAAGTTTTTGCACTTCCTGTCTTGTCTTTCTGCTGGACGGTTGCCATATGGAACAAGAGAGGCATCAAGCTGTTGTAGAAGAAACAAGATGAGAAATGGTGACTGGGAGAGCTTACTTCATTGATCTCTCTCTCTCTCTCTCTGCGTACATAATGCATTCCCAAGCCACATTGCCTAAAGGGTCCAGAGGGCAATTATGCAAATGG
The DNA here is from genome assembly GCA_900302695.1 of Helostoma temminkii. Taxonomy (NCBI): domain Eukaryota; kingdom Metazoa; phylum Chordata; class Actinopteri; order Anabantiformes; family Helostomatidae; genus Helostoma; species Helostoma temminkii. The sequence goes on along the minus strand of OMLM01020902.1, from coordinate 269,342 downwards.
TAACTTGTGTTCAGACACTGTAGCAATGAAGGTGAGCTTTTTTATGCACATGCATACTTTACTACTGAATGTGCAACAAAACAAGTATGAATACATTTATTTTTGTATTACTTCTGTTATGAAAAGTCCCAGTGCATGTAATTTACAATAACTAATGAATGGCTCTTGCTTTGGGAGTATCTGTTTAATTGAAGCAGTATAATTGTATACAAGTCATTGTTCAGCCTAAATTTCGATACATTCTTTGGAAGCTGTTGGAAAATTCAGGAGGTGTAGGAAAATTCAAATTTGGTAATGTGATTATGACGTGTCAGCTGTTGAGGTTTGTAGTTCTGAAATTTCATGCTCTGCCATTCATTCAAGGGCAAACGAAAACACACTGTCTTGTTTAGCTTATGCTGAATGCTTACGTTTATTTGACAGGTGTTCCAGATGTTCCTTTCACAGTACGTGCCACTTTAGATCTAGACCCATGTTGACAGATCTTTTGTAATTTTTATGATTTTAAGGAGAAAACTGTTCATAGCTAATTTTATTTGCCTTAACTGTTGGCAGAGATTGTGTTGCACATGTTTGTTTTTTTGTTTTGTTTTTTTTAACAGAAACATTTTGTTTGTCGTACAGTTTTCCATGTAATGGCTGCATACAGCTAATCAAACCTTTTTACATTGTTTATTTGCACTTAAAAGTTCTACACTGTGATTTTTGTTCTTCATGTTCTCTTAATGACATAAATAAATAAAGATTTTTAAATAATTGTTATCCAGTTGTATGGATGTGTTTTTGTTTTACATGAAGCAGTATTGGCCTATTTAGATTTGAGTTTGGGAACGTTATGATTTGATCGTCTGAAGTATTTATGTCCCTTACTGAACAAATGCCTGTGTTCAAAAATACTACCATGTACTTAAATTCAGTAGTGGCCGCATTGTTTACACTGAAAACAATGGAGGCTGGTGCAGCAACTTATCGTGGTCTGAAAATGGGGTGTTTCATGTTTTGTTGGTGAAATGGAAAGTACAGAGCCCTCAATTCAGGCCTAGTTCTAAAAAAATTTTTTATTTTGATGTCAGGTTGACTCAAATGGTTTTGGATCTGAAGCTTGTTCAATCAACTTCGAGTTTTGGTAAGTAGGCTTGTGGTGGTGGGGAAACGGGAAATGTTTCTTATTTAAAGGATGATCAAACCAAATGTGAGCACACCATAAGATCAAGCCATGTCACGTATACAGAATTTGCCAAATAAAGACTGCAGCTTAATTCAGCAAAAGTACATCATTTGGTGATATATTACTGCTATGTTAATAAAAGGGTTTGGTTTCTCCATTATTTTATATTAGGAGCCTTCTTCAATTTCGACTTTACAGTATAAAGGCAAAGAAACTGGTATAACTATAATAAAATGCGATTTATAAAGTGGTTTTAAGCTTTAATTAATTATTATTTATGTAATAAATAATATTAATAATACATTCTGAATATAGTTGTACGTCTTTTTTTAAAGTGTGTTTTCTGTGGGGGTTGTATTTACTTCATTTAACCTCAAATATCAACTAAATATGTTTAGACGGCAAATATAAATAAAGTTTGATTGATTGAAAATTGTGGAACGACCGCCCTCTAGTGTCCCGCCCTGGTCACTGCAGCAACGGCCGTCGCCATAACAACGTAGGGACTGTCTACAAAGAATACATAAAAACCCAAAGAACAAAATGAGCTCATCACAAACAGACTTATTGAGGACTAGCTAAAACATGGTAATTATTTACACTGGTTTCACATATTTATGACATAAGGATAGGTAACTATAAATTATAACGTTTTACATAGCTAGCCATGACAATATTAAACGTTTGTAAACCGTTGAAAGCATTTGCACACTCTCCCCGACGTCATTGTTGCGGAAGTGAAAAGTCTACGTGGGAAAGAAAGGTTGGTCTGACCGTGTTTGAATACCTTCCACAGTAGAAGCACCGATGTCCAATCCAGGTTAGCTCCGTTTGCCGTCGAACCAGTATTCTCCCCCCTCCACCCCTTAGGCAAATGGACGCGTTGAGCAGAAGAAACCGGGGGGTATAAATGGGACGAAGAGCCGACGACAGGCTGTAATGCTGCGCCGGGTGCGGCAGTGTCTCCGGCAGGTGCTGTATCTGATGGCCCGGAGACCGGATCTACTATGCGGGGCAATCTTGTTTGGCGTCCTGCTCATACTGGCCGTCAAGTTCACATGCAGGTAAACAAAACCAGCATTACATTATGTTTCCCTGAGCTTGTTTGTGACCAGGATAACATGAGATCTACTGAAAACCCCACTACACTGGTTAGTTTGCTGGGAGATTAATGTTGCTGTGACATTGGGAAGTGGCTAATTAGCTACTTCTCACTATAAACTAACGTGAGGTATAAGCAGGGTCTTTATTAACGTTACAGCTGACAGAAACTGACGTGTACTGTACAAGAGGATTAACTAATGCTGTCAGTGTACACGTGTATCTGTGCTGCTTTAATTGTGGATCATGATAAAGATTTTGGCTTCTATATTAACAACTAAAAGTAAAGACAACTGCAGTTCTGTAGTAACTAAAGCTGCAAATATTAGTCGATTAGCCGATTGACAGAAACTTAGTTTGCAGCTGCTCAGATGACACCAGCTTTCTAAATGTGAAAGTCCTGTTACACATGAGAGCAAACTCAAGTGCATTTGTTCTTGGTTGGACAAAACATTTGAGAAAACTGGGAAATTACAGGACATTTAATTGACAAACAACTGCTTAAGAAAATAATTGGCAGCTTAATCAAAAAAGAAAATAACATTAGTTGCAGTCTTTATTAGTAACAACACAAACTCATCCTCCAGTGAACCCAGTTACGGACACTGATGAATAAGCAAATTGCAGACAAATAATCTCAGGCACAGCCTCTTTCTTGCATCCTGGAAGCAGCATTTCTGTCTTTTAACTGAATAAAAGGAGCAGTAATCGTGTGAGATACTCAGCAAATGTTTTAGTTTGGGCTTTCAGAAATTGTTATGTGCAATTTTAGTGTCCAAAAAAAAAAAAAACTAGAGGCAGAGATACAGATTAGTTAGTTGTTACAGTCATAAACTGCTGGGTTTTTTATTCTATAGCTCAGCTGATCTTAATGGAGGACTCATAAAATTATGAATCAATGGCCCCTAGTGCCCTACATGTTGACTAAAGGTCAAAAATTGAAAGATACTTAGTCCACAATAATACAAAACAATAATGTAGTGACAACAAGAGTGTTTTTGCTAATTTTGCCTCCACAATCAGCTGGTTATCAAAATTGTTAATGATTCATTTGTGGTTACTAGCCAATATTTACAGCGCTAATCAATGCATACAGCTGAGGAGATCACAGCCAGATTGAAACTTGAAGCAAATTACAAACAACAAGGGATCATACTTTTTTGACTGGAGTAGTTTGCATCAGCTACCTGATGTCAGGGTATCTGTTGGCATGAAGTAATATAAAGTATAATTTTCCCATATTTAAAGTCTGGATAGAATAAGGTAACATGAGATCAGGCCGCCCACACGCTGCCATGACAAAATAGATCTAACTGCTGGTGGAAGCACTGGCATCTGTGCTAGTACTGGAATATCTCAGGTGTTTTGGATTGATATGCTACTAATATTGCTGCGTGTTGTGGCCTAGTATGTTTTGTAGAAACGTTATTTAAACAGACAGCTAAGATTGTGTTTTAGATAATCTGGCAAAGTATTTGATAATCACTGTATGAATCACTCTTTAAATAATATTTTGTGTCATTATCATATCCTTAATTTCAATCTGTCTTGAAGTCTTGATGCTTAATTAAAAATCTTTCTACAGTCGTGCTAAGAATGTGGTGGCAGCAGCTCGTCCTCCTGTGCGGTTCTTCTCTACCGAAGCCCCGGTAGTGGACCTCTACTTGGGTCAGATAGACCAGGTAAGAGTGAAACATGCAACAAGATGGGTTAGGTTTCATTGCAATCTGTCTAGTTAGATGTATTAAAATCTGTGTGATAAATAGTTTTAGGTTGGCTAAGAAAATGTCTTTGTCTGGAACAATTTCTCTCCAGGTGGAGCGTCTCAGGAGCATGGCAGAGGTATCTCTGATTTTCTTCTATGCACCGTGGTGTGCTCACTCAATGGCTGCCCGACAGGAAGTGCAGCAGGTTGCTAAGAAGCTGGCTAAACAGGTACAAGACAATGTTCATATTAACACATGTACTGCCTGTGTTGAATATGAAATTAACACAAGACTAAACGTGAAAATACACTTGACAGGCTTAAATGTAGAGGTTTAGCTTCTTCAACTTTTATGGGCTTGTTAGTGCTAAGAAAATGAAATAATTGTAAACTTACGCAGATTCATCATTTAGAATAAACTGACAAACAAATTCACGTCAATGGGAAAAAAAGAAGAAGAAAAGACTCTGTGGCCTGGAAATAGTTTGTTTATCTCTGCCTTTGTTGTCTTGTAACGCAAAAACACAGGTGCAGTTTGTAGCAGTTAACTGCTGGTGGAGTCAGGGGAAATGCAGGAAGCAGAACCGCTTCTTCCAGTACCCCACCATCCATCTGTTTTATAGAAGGTAAGACACAGTGCCCTCCTCAGTGGTGCGAAATTTTTAACACATTTGTTTCTAACACTAATAGTAACATACATTTTGAAGAATGGAGACATCAGACAAGTGTCACTGTATTTCATAAGCTTACTTTTTACTACAAAAATATTTTCTCTCTCATTAATTATTTGCACAGCAGATTTTTGAAAATGGATTGTTTATGTCAGTGCATACTGTTTGTCTTCGTGTTCCTGTGCTGCAGGTTTGGGCCTATAGATTACAGAGGTCCATTTGTGGCTCCGTATGTGGAAAATTTTGTCCTCAAAGTCATAACACCACTCACTTACCTTCCGTCGAGAGCCACACTTCAAGAATTCCTCTCCTATCATGAGGTACAGCAAGATTTGTCTACACAAAGTTAAATTCCCTACAAAGTTGAAACCACTCCGTGTGTGCTTCTTTGAATTTCACAGCTGAATTGTGTCACTGGATTTTACAAGTTACTTATTTGAATGAAGCCTTGTTAACATTCGAGATATTCTGATTGGCTGTGTCTTTTGAATTTCAAGCCTAGAGTGGTGGGTTTCTTCCAGTTTAACTCATCTCCTCAGCCTCCGGGGTACATCACATATCTGTCTTCAGCACTGCAGGCTCTCAGAAGGGGTAAGAAGTCATCATACAAGAACATGAAATAGTGAGACAGGTTCTTACTAATCCATAAAAGTTTGAGATCAAGGCTAGATCTTAAAAAGTTATTTAATTAATTAGGGAGTTGAAACGAATAAGTATACCATAATTTTGACAGGTTTTGTAGATTCATCTTTTTTTGATATGATATTACTCAGAATTACATCTGCAGCAATGGTAATTTGTAATTGTTTAGGTACCTAACCAAAGATCCAGATCTCAAAGCTCTTCAGTTACATTATTAAAGGCTAAAGAAAGAAAGAAGATTCACATTTGCTGGAATTAGAATCATTAGGATGTGCTGTGTAGTATTATCTCCACAGTTTTTTAATAAAGGTAATAAAATGCAAAGTTCACTGCTCAGTGTGTGGCCTGCAGGTAATGGGTTATAGAAACTCATTACTTTGAAGAGAAGATAGAAAGGACATATTGTCACTCTGAAGCTCTGAGTTGCTCTGTGTTTTTGGTGCAGATTTCCGTGGTGTTGTGCGTTTTGGGGTTGTGACCAGCAAACATGTGGCAGACGCCATCTCACTAAAAGAAGATGAAACCATTTACCTCCACAGAAGGTTTAACTCATCTTTGGTAAGTGATATCATCAAGCAATAATAGATTATCATAAAAATTCAAACAAACAAACAACAAAAAAACAGTTTAATACCCAGTAAATCTGAGTTTTGCCTTTGTAGTTTACTAAGGCATTGCACTGGCATTGGCTACGTGCTTTTCTTTCAGATTTTCCCTCGAAGGGAACGTAACTTCACATCTGAGGCCATCTGTAGCTGGGTGTTTGAACACCATGAGACCGTCCTCAAATGGCTTCAGCCCCCAGGAATAAAGTCACGTCTCTTGGAACACGAGCTGAATAAAGGACCCGCACTGCTGATGTTCCTGCCACATAACCCACTTGCATCCAAACCGGATCCCATACTGCAGCAGGTGAGCAATGATGAGGGGAAAAAGTTGGTTTAAATGGCGAATGAATATTTGTCCTCTCTTTGTTACTGAACTCCAGTCTCCACACACACGCAGCAAATCCAGTAAAAAACAAGACAAAACACATTAAAATTGTGACACTTGCGGCTTTCAAACAGAGCCATGTTTAGGACACAGACAGCAAGAATAAATCCATCTTTGAGCTCCAATCTTTAAGTTAATCCAGCAGCCATTAACTGATCATCACTGTGTGCACACACACACATACATACCCACTAAATCTGCCTGATCTCTACTATTTGCTGTTTTCAGTTTTAATCTAAATTTAATGCTGATGGTACACAACATTTTGTGCCAATAACACCTCAAAACACTGTCAGTCATGTTGATAACTGCCTTTATGAGATTAAATCCTGGACTAACAATTTTCTGCTGTCTTTCAGGTTGCTGACATTGCTGTGCGTTATCATTCCTGTGACAATAACAACAACTTCCGCTTGGACGAAAGTTTCATCTCCCACTCGCTGTGCTGCCATTCAGTTCTCCTCCCCGAGTCCAGTACAAGTGTGTGTGAGGTGTGCCTCAGCTCGTCAAGATCAAGCTTGACCAGCTCCTCCGTACGCTGCTCATTCCCCTTCACAGCTCAGGGAGGAGACGTTTTGCAGTCTTATCTCAGGCACTGCTGCCTCCCGCAACTACCTTCTCCCGTGTCCATAAAGACCGCAACCTCAGTGGGCTGTAGCAACTTTCTGAACAGCTACAGCCCGTTTAGTCAATACAGTGCCTGCTGCAGAAAAGTAGAACCTCAACTCAATGAATCACAAGCCAAAGAAGAGTCAGACATGCAAAAAGTTCACCTTACACCTCCTTCTTTGCCTCTTCCTCCATATTCTGTCCATCTTCAAGATGGCATCACAGGACTCCAGTGCCAGACCAACAGAACGCTCAGGTTCTATGTGCTTGATGTAGCTCTGAACTGGCCTCTGGCAGTGAGACTTGGAGCTTCAGGAAACACAAGTGCTTCTCTTCACCAGGAGGCTGGTGGACAAAGTGATGGAAGTGGTGATGGGTTGTTTGCAGCTATTGTGAACCTGAAGGATGAAGTTCATTATGTTCTACATCGCAGTCCAGCAGCCACACTGACAGAGTCTCTGGGTAAGACAAGATCGTAATTTCACCTACACTTACTTGACACTTGATACATCTGTGAAGTGGTAGCACAGTGGTGTAGTGGTTAGGACAGTTTCCAGCACAGCTAGAAAGACCTGTCCTTGATTCCCGGACAGCTGGGTGCCTTTCTGTGTGGAATTTGCATGTTGCCAGTGTGGGTTTTCTCCAGGTACACCAGCTTCCTCCCACTGTCCAAAGACATGCAGTTAACTGGCAACTCAACAATTGCCCATAGGTTTAAGTAGTTGTCTTTCTCTCTATGTCAGCACTGTGATGGCAACTTGTTCAGGGTGTACCCTGCATCTTGCCAAGTGCTGCAGGAATTTGCTCCAGCACCCCCACAACAAGCAGTTAGGATAATGGATGGACATCCATATTTTTTTACCAAACTAACTAAACTGACCCCAAACTGCAATTTCTGACATGAGAAAATAATAACAAGTCACAAGGTATATATGTCCTAAAAAGTGAGATTAATATCCCAAACCCTTCCATTAAATACATTATAGGACAAAAGTTACACACGTTTTGAAAAATAGCTGTTGTTTAATAAACAATCACAAACTTCAGTGTTAAATTTTGATGTATAGTATAAAAGCATGAGCAGGATTTTGGGTACATCTATAATTTAGAAACGCATCTCTGAGTTTTGTTTTGCCTACCGATGATTAATTAGTGAACACTTTGACATGCAAGGTGCCTACTAACGAATATGTATCTGTGGACACAGTGTGGCACAAACATAGTACACCACTAAAGAAAGAGACATTAGAAAGGCAGCAGTTTTGCATATTATGCACATCAACATCTGGCACGACTTGTTTCATGGTCTTTTGCATACAGCACATGTACCAATACTTTCAGGGACTAGTCCAACAAATACATTTATAGTATATAATTTATATTTATAGAGGACACAGAGGGTTTAATGATGACTTATATTTATATTAAGGCAGCATAATGTAGTTTATATCCTAATATTTTATTTTTAGTACTACCAGAATTGCTGGAGTTCTCACCCTTTAAGACAAATTTCCTTTGGCAAACACATTTTAAGTTTCTGAATTTATGCTTGGAGTCTCAGAAAACCTATTCCACTGGCATCACAAATTCTCATAATTATCTGCCATTACAGCACATAAAGTGGTTACAAATACCTGAAGACTTGAACTTGATAGTAATTTCTGTTTTCTGTGTGTGCTGAAGAGGATTTCATCAGGAACTTCAGTGCTCCCTACAGCGTCTTGCAGAGACACTTGGTAGGAGAGGAGAACAAGAGGGAAGTCAAAGAGGAAGCCAGACGTGGAGGTGAACACCAGATGTCGCCTCCACGCCTCCTCATTACAGAACTGACCACTTCCTCTTTCATGCCCTTTGTAATGGACCTTGAAAAGGTGAGAGAAGATGCTGCTCATTTTATATTACTTCAGTAAACAGATAAAAATGTGATTTACAGTGTGAGGCCGAACTAATTTATAATTGAAAAAATGTACACATTGTCTTACACTTACTCAAATTTACACATTTATACTCAAGTTCATTATTAAAACCTTTTTCTGGTAAGACAGATCATACTTCAGCAAGCTGAGATGCTTGTCAGTGGTTGTTCAAAGTTACCTGTCAAGCCAGTTTGGTCTGTCAACATAAAGATAATGCTGGTGATAATCAAATTTTTTCTAATGGTCAATAAATCCCATTAAAACACCAAAAGCAGCAGTGGATTGATTTTACCAACAACTGTTACTTGTGTAACCAGAGCCTAATAATAAGCATTAAAAACTCATTAAACATGCCACACCACTGCACTTGGTCATATGTTCCTTTGCTTCAATAATAGTTAAGCCCATTTCTGTGAATATTTATTTTCTGTCACTGCCCCCGGGATTTTGCAAACTTTCCTTGTGACAGTGCCTAAAATGCCAAATGTTTTGAAAGACAGTGTGAGAGTCAGAGAAAATTGCCAAAATAGTTGTAAGTCTTCATTAAAAATCAATTCCAGTGAGACACACACAACTGCACACACACACACGTATTCTCAACAGACTCTGTTGCCATGATTTGTTGGCAGTCTCTGTGTTTCAGCCATTCAAGGTGCGTTTCATGGTAGAGCAGTTTGTCAATCCACCATGATGTTGCACACAATGAAAAACAGTTTACACTTGCTGTTGTGCAGAACATCAGGGATTTGACTCACACAGTCTCTTCATCACACTACATAATGGGACACAGCCTGGGACCCTTTGCAGAACTAATCATAGTGCAAAACATCATTTAAAATTGGGCTTCTATTGGAATGCAGTACACTGTGTGTTTGTGTGTCCGTGTGTGTGTATACCCATCAAGTTAAAAAAAAAACAACACATAGGTCATCCTCATTGTTTTGAAAATGCTTTGAATTTGCATATAATGTAACACCATATTCATTCAGGCCAAATGTCTATGTCTATGGCGTTTAGGTGTTTAGTTTAAAAGATAATGCTAATGATAATCAAAATTTTTCTAATAGTCAATAACAGCCAACATCCATGCGGACGAAATGTCTGTGTCTATGGTGACCGCTGTTGCATATTGCTGGAGTTGTGAAAGCATCCCACACATTATAACCTCTGTCTATGAATAAACATCTGAGCATGAGTCTGAGGAGGGAAAGTGTGTAGTCAAGGCCAAGCAGGAACAATGTGTTCTTAGAAAGGACCTCAGTTTGTTCATAGTTTGGTCTGAAGATGAACTGAGATGTATTTAATTCATAGTTTTGAGCTGTGTGGAAAATATAAATGTGTATATGTTGTACTGTAGGATGTGCTGCTCTTCTACTACACTCAGTGGTGTGGATTCTGCTCCGTTCTCAACCACATCCTCATCCAGCTGGCCAGATTACTACAAGGAAACAGCACCATCACTGTGGCCAGGTACAGTGTGCATGTTCTTATGTTTGACTGTACTGTTGTATGATCTACTACTATACCTTTTGCTAAAAAATAAAAATAACATAACCAGATTTTTCACTGTGTAGGGTAAATGTTGCTCATAATGACCTTCCCTGGGAGTTCATGGTTCATCACGTACCCACCGTTCTTCTCTTTCCCAGATACAGGTGAGTGAGACATCCACACAGAAACACGTTTGCATTTAGCTAATTTGCATTTCTTAGTAATTCTATTAGAAATGATTAGTCCTGCCTTTGCAAGGTGAGCCGGTTTGATGTTTGAACCATAAGTTTATATTGAAAATAAATAAATATATATATACACAAAAGGGGTTTTATTTTTTCTTAGACTCTTGTCCATCTTTACCAAGGAGCTAATTTATTTTATAGTCAATAACATTACATCACGTGTGACTTCCATCATATTCAGAAGCTACTTTGCTCCTCCAGGCTAGTCAGATAATTTGAAGATGCTTTCTTGAGCCCCGGAAAATTTTGGGCACTTTTAATTTCTCCAGACATTTAACAGACCAAATAAATAAATAATCAACTGGTAGATAAATCATAATCAAAATAATTAATAATTTTAAAAGATTTACACTCTTGTTTTCTGTTTTCTCGTTTCTTCTTCTTTCTAAGAAAACATAACAGTGTGAAGTTTCCTGATGACCGGCCCATTACGCTACCCAACCTCCTTCACTTCATCCTGCAGCACTCCGATTCAGTACATTATACCGAGAAACCAGTGACATCTTCTGTTGAGGCAGAGGGTCCAGGACCAAATGCTGTCCTCCGTGCTGAGTTTCTGGCACTCCAACGCGAGGTTCAAACGCTACATCATGCACGCGAGCGTCTTTCGCAGCAGCTGGCACAGCTGTGGCGCGACAACCGTCGACTGACATTTGACGCTCGCAGCTTAGAAGCCCAGAACGCAGAGCTGCAGCGTGAAAGGCAAAGCTTAGAGGAGCAGCACCGGGAGAAAAGCCGTCAGCTCGGGGAGGCGGTGAAGCGTCTGCAGCAGCTGGCAGACACCTCAGAAAACCTGCTGAATGAGAACATGTTGCTCAGGGTCCTTCTGAGGGCACTAAAGGACAGGACGGACGGCACAGAGCAGGTAGAGGTGGAAAGAAAAGAGGCAGAACAGAAAAGAAGCCATATGGCCTCCTGACCATCAGTCTGCAGGGATGCCATAGAATCACACAGATGAGGAAGAGTGGGAAAAGAAGGACAGGAGATGAAGGTCAACGGACTGGGGGAAAATGCTGTGATTAGACCTAGAAGGAGACAGGAGCAAAGTGAAGCTGAAATGAGGAGGTTATGTAAAACCCAAAGGGTAATGACCTAATCAGTTTTGTTATAAGAGAAAATGAGGATGAAATGACAGTTACGGTCTGTCAGAAGAAAAATTGAGCCTGCTGCTAACTCAGGACAGAAGTGAGGAAACATGAGCGCAAAAAAACAAGACATGAGGGACAGAATATTCTGCGTCCTATTATGATGGCGAGCCAGTCCACTTCACACTAGTTTGGAAATTCAGTGCCAACTGTCCAATTCAGACTACTCAGTTCTGATGAAGATGTGTTGAAGGCAGAAGTTAAACTTACTACAAAGAACCTGCAACCATGTTCTCTGCCTTTCCTGAATTACTGTCAATTCACAAAATAAAACCAGGTTTCAGACCAAGGCTGCTCACTTCCTGTAGCCTACAGCACTACAATAGCTCATGT
>OMLM01020902.1:237538-257303 GCA_900302695.1 Helostoma temminkii | reverse complement strand
CAATAGCTCATGTGGTAAATTCACTATATTGTACATTATGCTACATTATAGTGATTTTTTTTAATACTACAGGTTACCATTGAGGGATTTGTATTAAGTTTGAGTTTGTTTTAAATGGGGAACGGTTTTGAGAATTTACAGTAACCACTTTCCTGCTACCTACAGTTCATTAATGTGGACTAGTAGGTAAGGACATTTGGATTGCAGGGACCGAGTGAAGCTGAGACTCTAATTAGTGAAAGCATCTGCTCACTGATCTGCAGGCGATGAGCCTACAAGCACTTGAAATAATTAGCAAGAGTGAGATGGGTTAGATTTGTTAAACTGATTTATTTTTACAGGAATCATTGAATCACTAAAATATTGTTCTATTCAGGTATTAAAGATTAAATGCTGCAATTGTTTACATGTGAAATATTGCACCAGTTTTTACTGATTAAAAAATCTTTCATCTATTTGTCCTCTTTGATTTTATTGTGGTTCATGTCCAGATCTTAACATAACTAAAAGCTGGTTTATTTATTATTTTTATTTAATGTTTGGGTATTGTTTCCTATTGTTACCTATCTTAATAGTTATATTGCATCTCATATTGTCTTTGTACACATATTATATATTTTTTAAGTACATTAACAAACCACAAAATTAAAAGAGTGAATAAAATCACACATTCAATATCCTTAAAGCATTTTTTTCTCATTTTAGTTTACGTTATTATGACATTAATGTTCCTGTGCTTATTTATAGGACTTAGGAAATTCACAAATACAGAGACAGGAAAAAACTATTACTATACTAACTACTATAAGTACCTAATATTTATGAGTTAAACTGTTTCTCTTTTGGTTAAAAAAACAAGTAATGTTTGCTGTATAAAGGTGTATGACTAACTGTTGAATTCTCTGTTGGTATGACCAAAAGATGGCAGCACCAACTAAACACACATTTAACTCATTTAATGCTGTAGCTAGACTTCAGTTGACTCAATAAATGTCAGTTAAAAAGCATAAATTGAAGATTTAAGGTGGCAGGTTTAAGCCAACCTGTCTCTTCCACACCACTGTGGTGCTCTTAAGCTTCAGTGGAGCTGCTGAGCTGCCAAGTGGTCCACAGGTCAAACGGCTGTACTGGGCAGCTTCCAGGTTTGAATCACTTTATGAATATGACAGAGATTACCTCTCAACTGCCATGAATAAAGTAAAGTAAAACAAAAGACTTTCCTAGCTTTGTCATTCTCAATATTTTGATGTAAAATACCCAATTTGACGGAGTAAGAATGGTAGCAAATGTTACTTTTTTGCAGATGTAGATTCTTAAACTAATAAAAATATTAGTAACAACTAAACAATGATTTATTATGGATTAACAACCTGCCACTACATAAAGTGGTTATAATCAACTCCACCTTTACCTGTACCAGTACCTTTACCAGTAAATACATGGTTTTCTTAGATGAATTTTAATTTTAAGACAATTTTGAAGCACATACTTCATCCTGTGAATTTGTATTGTTTAGATATTTTTCTGTATTTGTTTGCACTTTAACTTGAATAATGAGTTTGTGTCCTTCAGCTGTGTCCTTCTTGTACAAATGTTAAGATTAAGATCCTGTAGTTTTTCTTTTGTTTCGTCACAGAAAAATATTTGCATCTTACTTAGCTGCTTACTTTCCACTCACTACCTTTGTCTATCTGCTGTCCACACCGACCTTATTGACCATAACATAATGACCTATATATACACGTAATTAACTATTTGATAAAATAATAGTGGCTTGTCATTTCTAAATTAATGCAGCTGTAGTCTTTAAGATATAAACTGACTGACGCTGATGTACCATGAATGTTCAGCAAACAGTTAAATACCACATCTAATTTGATGCGGACAGGAGCATGTGCTGCTCATTTCAGTCTGAATGGACAGTTATTCATCTTCACTCAGTTTCAGGCACTGGAAATCTCTCAGCCAGAGACATTTTTCATGTATAGTGCATCTTAAAACGTTTTCTGCACACAGTCGTTAAGTTGAAAAAGCTATTAGCCACTTAACTACAACAATTACTGTACTGCAGCTCCTGGCTTTCGGGAATTGTCATTTCAACAGAGTAGACCACTGCGGACTAAAAACAGACACTGAGATTATTTTCTTTTCAAATATGTACATTTGCTGTCATTGCATTTATGAACATCTTTTATGTATCAATCACATTTTGCAGAAGGTTGTTCCTGCTGAGTGGGTCCAGGATAGGGTTGGGTCAGTGATGCTTGCACAGACATATTAAGCAGTCCCATGACTTAGCAGAGAGGGTGTAGTCCACACTGTGGGATATCTGTCCGATCTGCCTTCACATATTCTTCTCCACCAACTGTAAGTACTCTGCCGAATTTAGATGATAAACTGATAGTGTTGGTATTTATTAAGCAATGGCTTAATCTTTGCAGATATACAAACTGTATATTTACAAAGCTTCATAGATGTCATAAATGCATGTTTCATTCTATCCTCAGACTAGTACATTCTAGTGTAGTGTTATTTGTCTTTGATGAAACATGGTTTTGTTACAAATGTACACAAGTTATTGTGTGTATTTAGGGCTAATCTTTGACATGAATTGCTTACAGGGGGAATGGCAAATGTACAAGTAGCTGTTGGTAAGTCTCTACTCCTCATATGAGCAACACGGCTCTAAATTCCATGAACTGTCATTCTAATAACTGATCCATCTTTGTCCTCACTTTTTTGTTCCTCTCTTTCCTGATTTTGTGAAGTGACATCTGGACCATTGGGAGACGGTCCAACTCAGGTCACCTGTCCCACATGCCACCAGACAGTCCTCACTAAGGTGGACTACACCAGTGGTTTGCTCACCTACCTGTTCTGCGGTGGCCTTTTCTTCTGTGGGTAAGAAGGGCTGAAATATAATTTTCTTCATCATTATTAAGATGAAAAGGCAAAAGTCATGTTGACTAAATATTGACTGAAAAAGAGACAAAACTTGTAACTCTTTGACAGCAGCTCCATCGCCTGCTTGACCCTCAACAGGATAAGCAGTTGTGATAATACATAATATTAATAATAGATGGTTGATTTCTAGATATCACACATCACATCACAGTCATTGGACGAGAGACAGGGTACGCCCTGGACAGGTCGCTGGTCAATCACAGGCAACCATTCACACTAGTTAACTTAACTGCATGTCTTTGGATAGTAGGAGAAAACCAGAGTACCCAGAGGAAACCCACACATGTTACCACGCACAGTACTTCTACCTGTTAGGCAAGAGAGCTAACCGCTACACCACCATGTGACCCAGCATCACATTCCAAACATAATATAAAATATATAATGCAATTAATATAAAATATAATTAACTAATAAATGATGATGCCAGGAGAAATAAGTTTTTACCAGAATTTGTTTATGTTATAATAACTGAAACAGTGTATTAACTGGGGAATGATGTTTGGGGAAGCCTCACAGCAACAGGGCTCTGTTTTATTTTTCATGCTTTTCTGTGTGCAGGTAGTTTTGTGTTTAAATGTTTAAAATGTTTACATCAATGCTAAAAAACATCAATGCTGACATTAGCTGCTGTCTTCTACAGCTTTGTTTTAGGTTGCTGTCTCATCCCATTCTGTGTGGACCGGCTGAAAGATGCCAAGCACACCTGTCCTACATGCAAGACTGTACTGGGAGTGTACAAACGCTTGTAACTGATATTAGCACCACAAAGTTTAATTGATTAGCGAGTCGAAAGAAAATGTTTCAGATTAATCAGACATGCTGAGCCACATTGAAAAGTCAAGGCCACAGTTTCTCCAGAACAAATCAGTGATGAATTCAGAAAATGTAATTATGTGGAATCTGACAGTAATAAAGGTTGTCACTATGTTTGTCTTATTCGGTTTTTATTTCATGACGTAAGACTTTTACAAGATTTCATGGTTTTGTATCATAGGATGTCTTGCATCCCGCTGTCTCTAATGCAGCAGGCCTTTAAGCCCCACTTTGATACTTAGTAGATGTGGTCACACACACTTTTTTAGCAAACCAAGACTAAATATTGTCAAACAGTAGATGAGGTAGATGCTGCCTATGTCAGATAGGTGGAGTGAAAGCACATACACACAAAGCATGAAACATGCATTTACCCAACTGATACTCATAATAATCCACAGTGGAGATAAATAATTATCTGTAGAAAATATTATTTATACATTTTTAGCCACAATCTAATCCACTTCTAGTTTTCAATCCCACCTTGTACCATAAACTATAACCTGCTACACAACTTGTTCGAGCTTCTACAGCTGATTGACAAGTGTTTAACTGGTCTAATATTTCTCACCACTAGATGGTGATGTAGCCTCTTTCCCTGGTACATCACATCCATCTTCATAAATCAAATTAGAAACACACACACACTAGCACAACACAAACACATGCACAGACAAATACATACAATGAAAAGCAATTTTGATTGATTATTACTCATCTGAAAATCTGACAAACACACAAATGCATCTCTTCAGCCTCCTGTCACCTGTTGCTCTGTGTCCAGCCCATCACTATTAAGGCTGGGGATGGATGCCTGACACAGTCTGCGAGGAGGGAAGATGCCTCTGATGTGGTCTACTTATCATGTAGCTCATACATCTTTCCCATGAAAAGGACAGGGACGTTGACATGTCAATATATAAAAGAAAATCTCAAATGAAAAATTAATCTTGTGGTGCCAAAGGGAATTACACTGACACACATGCACGCGTCTCCCTACTTCCTCCTTCCCCATTTCTCATGTAACCACGACGCCTGGTTGTTTGTGTCTATGCTTTTTCTGCAGGATGTGGAAGCCTATACAGTTTTAGCCTTCATACACCAACAAAATGTGTAAGAAAACAACCAAGATGTGAGTGAAGTGTAGACTTTCAGATTTATTTTAAGAGGAAACACAAAGATATGCAATTTACCATTTAGGAATTACAGCCTCCATTTTCTGCCAGTAGCTTCATTATTGTGCAGCAAGTGTCCATATTTCTAACAGTAAAATGATTCCACGAGAGATCCTCTGAATATAAGAAAAATATAAGATTCAGAGGTATCGTCATCACTATCAGTTTTTGGTGTTTGGAAAATGTGGATAAAAAAATCAAATAGAGAGAGGTTTGTACTGGGTCCTGATTTGTTTTCAGACTCCACTTTGTCAAAGTATATAAGTTTGCAGGATGATTGACCAACAAAACCTTGTCCAATAAACACAAGATGGCTGACTCAATTTCTAGTTTTATTTACAAATGTTGGTTTTTTGGTAACTGTATTGTGAATTTAAAAAAAAACAGACCAAAGTGCACTGAAAGATGAGATAGTGCCCTGCAGGTATGGTCAGTGTTAACTCTGCAGCAGTACCTGACATTTGAACTGTTTGAACTGTAATCACTGTATATTATCATTATATTCCTCAATAGTCTCATTTTACTATCTCTACCTACTCTGTCTATTCAACATCTATACGAGGTACTCCTCCTGAGTTGCTATTCCTGAGCTTTCTTCCTTTATTTCCCTGCCATGAGACTGAAAACAGCCCTGTCTTAACAAAATAGGTTTGGAATTATAGCCTTACTTTATGTTAAGCAACATCTTTGACCACAGCCAGAAACACCCACAAAACAATGAAGGAATGAAAAATATTCATCTCTGATCTAGTTGCAGCTGTGACTGAGAGGATCAGGAAAGCAAAAGAAAACCAAAAGTGTGGATAAACCAAAGTAGACACATGCAATATGCAGAAAACATCTTCCATTGTGAAATAAAAATGTAAAACGGACCAGTCATATATGCTGATCAAGGACCAGAGTGAGACATGGATGAAGGAACTGAGTCCCGATTCACTGTAAATGAACAGTTTTCAGCTGGGGAGAGCGAACAGGCAAACAAGGCCCTGCTGCCATTGGACAGTCTCGATCATTCAGACTGAAGTGACCTGGATAACTGTACACTGACCTGCCATTTCTCAGCTTAAAGGCACCTGTCAGTTCAGTGCTGCTGTTGCCTCTCATGAACTCACACTTTGTCATCTACTGTATCTCACTTTGCTAATTGTATATTGTTATTATTACCGTTATGCTGTTGCTCGGTTCTGTGTATAATATATTCTAGATGTATTCTGTTCTGGTGTTTAACGTTGTATGTCATATTTAATTCTGCGGCTGTAACATGAACTTCCCCCTCGGGGGATCAATAGAGTGCTGTCTAATCTAATCTAATCTAATCTAATCTAATCTAATCTAATCTAATCTAATCTAATCTAAAACTGTGACGAGGGTGAATTTTCAGGTTCTGACAAATAGACTGTACCGCCCAGGTTCTGTGGGCCAAAAACAGAAAATACATTTGTCAGTGTGATGCATCCTGTAGGTGTCACATTTATTATCTCTACAGAGTACTGTATCTTTCATCTCTAGATCCTCGAATTACTGGCCTATAAATTCTGAACCTTTTCAGCCTGCAGAGAGAGAACATTTACATTTCACATTATTATTAACTAGACACTATACCCAGATAACTATAACAGTTTGGGTTATTTATAGTTTAAAAATGAAAACCTGTGCTGATAACTGCTTTATAGTTACTTACAAAGCAGAAATTTCACAAACTGTGCACTTTTCCATCACCTCTGCTCACTATGTTCTGAATACCCACATCAACAGCTTCAGCCCGTATCCTGTTTTTCTGTGAATGAACTCGAATGTAGAGGAAAGAGTCTGGGGATGTAAACCATTGTTAGAGGAGGATGTAAAAGGTTGCTTAAGGAGATGCAGATATATAGTGAGTGACCCTGCTGGAGAGAAAAGGGTAAAGACTAAATGAGGGATGACCATGTTGGAACAGTTAGTGAAGGCACAGCAAAGAGAGCATGTCTGACATACAGAGAGTCAGGTCACTGAACCTAACATGAGCAGATCTCACATATGCAGTTTGGCCTTTTCTTGTAGCAATGGGTACAAAATCTGCTGGATCATATAAATAATCAAAGTAACAGTAATAATAGTGAGTTATACAAAATATTACAATACAACACAAGACATTTCTGAACTGTGGTCTAATTAGAGCAAGCAAAAAAGCTAATTTAGAAAAATTGCATTATAAAATACTGAGAGAATAGAAGACAACATACAACATGGGGAACATAAAGTATAAAAAGAAAACAAGTTATAAAAATGACCATGATGGTGACAAATGTCCATGAGGTAAGTCTACAACTGGACATCGTTTAGAAAGCAACTCATGTCAAATGACCCACAATTCAGACTGCATATCTGGACAGAAAAACAACTTTAGTAGTAAAAGTAGTACCTTCATATTTTATATTTCTCTCTCTACTTTCTATTGACCCCAGCCACAGAATAGTAAAGCAGCTAGATGGAAGTCACTGAGTAAAAGGCATCTAGCTTTGAGCTTGTAAAAGTGCATTTAAATGGCTCAGAGCACAGGGAAAATAATTTTTTAGTCTGATCAGGCAAAAAATTTAACTCTTTGGGCAGATCTCCAATGCTGCTTATCACTTAATACCATCCCTGGCACCCAAGCATGGTGGAGGCAGCATCAAGTCAATGGATGTTTCTCAGGGAAAGATGAATGCTGTCAAATACAGCAAGTTGTTCACCACCTGAGACAACAGTTCACCTTTCAACACGACAGAGCGTTCAGCCAAGACAGGTGCACACTTGTGCACAGGCCAGCAGTTACAACAAATCACAAATTATATGTGTAAGAAACTTGATTTGTGGTGAAGAGAAACATAAAATAACATGAAATGAAAATACATTTAATTATTTTTGTGAGTCTTTGTGACGCATCCACCTCACTAAACCAGTAATATCAATGTAAACATATACCAAACAAAGATCCTTCTAGTGAGCTGCTGTTTAAGCACCATCACAAATGTATTTCAGGGTCAAATGATCTCAGCGTTTCTAAGATCTCAGAAAGTCTTTTAGTAAAAGAAAATCAGGCCTAAACTGTGGAGGTCTGAGATGTGCTGCAGTCTTGATTAATTTAGCATCTTTTAGCATTTAGTTTGACAGTTATTGCTGCTGTGGCAGCACATGCTAAAGGTCGTGACAACATTATACCAAATTGTGTTTATTAAACTGAGCAGCAGGGGAGAAAAAATCCTAACAGAACAAGACTTCTTCATGGATTTTCTGGGTCACTTGTTGTTCCTATATATAAGTTAACGTAATTCTAATTTTGCAAAACTATGTGAATTGTGCTGTAAAAGTGTGTGAGATGAGTCATGACAGGTCATTATGAGATACATCATAGAAAGAAACAAACAGACAGAAGCACTGTAGAGAGTGGGGCGTGACGTGTGCATGTGGAGGGGTCGGCAGTACCTAAAGAAATTGATGGTTTCATACAGATTTCCTGATGGTTCGTTAAACACTCTGAGAGATTAATAGCAGAATTAATGACAGAAATTAAATCATTCTGTGTTTGTGTGTATGTGCATACTGTATATGTACTTCTGTGTGTCTGGTTGTGTGAATGTAGAAAATGATTCATATGTGCCATCAGCAGCGACCCCAGCATTACCACAGAAAGAGTAGCTCTAATGATTTATGATAATCGCTTCCTGTCTCCACAAGAAGCTCGAAATAAACTATGAAACAGTATTGTACTGATCTCAGGTTGTGTCGCTGGTTCGGGACAACCTTCAGTTCACAGGCATATGGTATCGTATAGTGCTGTTAAAAAAAACTGTTTGCCCCCTTCATGATTATTATTATTTTTTTAATATTTACCACACTAAAATGATTCAGATCATCAAACAAATTTTAATATTACATAAAGATAACCTGAGTAAATGCAAAATGCACTTTTTAATTATTTTTTTTGAGCCACTCAGAGGGGAACTTGGTTCATAATTCCATCAATTATGGCAAGTCTTCCAGGTCCTGAAACTGAAAAGCAGCTCCAGATGATCACAATACCACCACCCTGTTCGACTGTTTATATGATGTTTTAGTTTTACGCCAGATGTAACAGGACACGCCTTTTAGAAAGTTAAACTTTTATCTCATCTGTCTGCAGAATTATCCAAAAGTCTTGGGGATAATCTAGTTGTTCTTTGGCAAATGCGATATGAGCCTTTGTGTTCTTTTTGGTCAGCAGTGGCTTTCACCTTGGATCTCTCCCATGGATGCCACTATTGCCCAGTCTCTGTCTTATTGTTGAATCATGAACACTGACCTTAACTGAGACAAGTGAGACCTGCACTTCTTTAGAAGTTGTTCTGGGTTCTTTTATGACCTCCTGGATGAGTCGTTGTTGTGCTCTTGGAGTAAATTTGTTAGGCTGGCCACTCCACCGCTGTTTTCTCCTTTTGTAAATAATGGCTCTCACTGGAGTCCCAAAGCTTTAGAAATGGCTTCAGAACATTTCCAGCCTGATACATGTCAGTTACTTTGTTTCTCATCTGTTCTTGAATTTCTTTAGATTACAGCATGATGTGCTGTTTTTTGAGATCTTTTAGAGTGCTTCACTTTGTTAGACAGTTTTTATTTAAGTGATTTCTCTATTCAACAGGTCTGTCAGTAATCAGGCCTGGGTGTCATCACTCAGCATGGTGCTGTGGCTTAGTTGGTTAAAGCACTGGTCTTGTAAATAGGAGATCCTGGGTTTAACTCCCAGTGGCCTCTGTGTTATGGGGCGACACAGAGCAATTGCCTCTCGACTCTATGGTTTGGTTTGGCATGTAGCTCAATTGGTAGACCTGTCAACCCCATGGTTAGTGATTTGATTTCAGTTTTTTCTTGGCTACATGCTGAGGTGACCTTGGACATGACATCAAAACCTCATAGTAGCACTGTCCAAACTATGATTTTCTGAACTAAGTACAGTACATGACACAATGTTAGTGTGTCACATGACACATGAGATAATGCAGACTTTTAAATTTCACAACTGTCTTAATTGTTTTCTCCAGGTTATGTTTTATTTTTCTTTACATTATACATATATACAGTACATTATACAGTTTTATGTATAGTTTTGTTTTTAATGCAATTTGTTTCTGGAATTTTGGGGAACATTTGTAGTGTCTAACCCACCAAGTTAACCAGGGCTTCACCTAATATATACTTCCCCCTAATCCCCTACGGTACCTGTTGACCAACTATGGTGTCAATACCACTAACACCCACTGCCCATCTGCCAATTTCAGAACACGAATAACCAAAAATTACATGACTATACACCAACCCAACCATCATTTAGACCTGATCATAATTAACATAAAACTGAATGATTTATGTTACCTAGACATGCTATTTATCCCACAGAAGTGAAAAGTAAAGGACAATATTCACATTATGGTTTCCTTTTTTGGCTCATTGAATGCATCATGTCACACAAATGAATTTACGACTCACAAAAGCACATTATCCACTTTTCTACCAGAAATCTGTGGTAAATCACTCTCATTCAAATTCTATTTCTGTTGCTTATTTTGACTCACATCACATTTATCAGGAACCTGCTGTTAAGAAGAACGTTGTTGACTGAAGCACTCAAGTCAGCTTGTTTAGCTGAGCAGAAATCTAATTCATTCTTAGAGATAGATGATGCTTTCAGATTGATGAAGAGATGTGTCAGCAGCATTTTCGCTCTCAAACTGAGTAGACAAGGTGTTACACTTACTGTACCATTAAGAAATCATGTTTTTCTCTACTGAGTTTTGCTCAGTTGGTACATCTGTTTTTATACAGGACAATTTCTTAAAGTCAAAAGAAGATTTTCTGTCCACATTATTGTAAATTGTACTGTGCTATATTCAAATCTTAGACTTCCATAGTGATCCAAATATGTGGTTCTCCTTTATGACCATGATTGTTCCACTGAATTGTTATATCTTCAGTAGTATGAATCTGCTTGACAGCAGACAATTTACGAGTTTCCCTTGTAAATGTGAGGTGTATTTACAGTTCAGTCAGAAACACTTATGTAAAGGAAGTGACCATTTATAAATAAAAGGTTCTACAGCTGGATTTGCCAGAAAAAGATGGGCTCACAGTGAATCTCACGCGGCAATATAGATGTTGCTGACAGACCAAATCAGTGCTAATAGAGCACATGCATGAACAAAATGCCACATAAGGTGGAGGTTAGAGGGAGGAAGTAGCTGCAGCAGCAAAAAGCACTAACAAGGGCAGGGTTGTCAGAGTTGCACGTGTCAGATTATAATGTCCATGCTGTACATCTGAATGAAGATAACTGGAGGTTACAAGCCAGACAGCTCTGAATGAGCAAGTCACTGTAAAACAAATTTATGGTGCTGCTTAGTCAGTAAAACCCTGGCTGAAACAATGATATGCTTCATAGGCTGCTCAATAGACGAGGAACTCACTGAGAGAATCTGGACTCCACCTGTCACGAATTTTTTTAACATCTCATAATAGCACAATTTAATTTAACAGTAGTCTGATCACCCAGGCTGCAGTGCAATCCAGTTCAGATGCAGTTTAGACTTGTCCTGCAGAGATACGCAAGTCCTTCCTTTAAAAAGATGTCATCTGATTGTGAGCACATGCTGCTCTAAAACCTGGACATGTCTTTCAGCATTGATGGTGCCTTTCCAGATGTGCAAGATGCCCTAATGCACAGCCATACCATCAGGCTTTTGAGTGCTGATAATGAGCTGGAAGGTTCCTCTTCTCTTTAGACTGGAGTGTGCCGAGCCCATGGTTTCCAAAAAGTATGTCAATTTTTGCTATTCATCCAAGTAACTTCCTCAGAAAGACTGGTAGACTGACAAACTACTTGGATGAGTAGTGAAAAGATTTGACCTAACAGAAAGAATTTGCAATGACTCAACTTCCAGATGACGTAAAAGACAGTGTTTGGCGTAATGTTGGTCGTTTACAGTAATTAATATTAGATGAGGTAGAAATCATTTCTGGAAAAAAGCATATAATGATTGTAGGGTACTGGTATAGTAAAAAATGTACTTTTGTAAATCTGTCTCCATGCAGTGTTACTACTCTACTGTTTTAATCTTAAGCATCTGCAAAGTAACTAAATTTGTCACATAAATGTAATGGAGTAAGGAGTACAATATTTCCCCCTGAACTGTAGTTGAGCAAAAGTAAAAGTAAGTAAGTAAATATTCCAGTATTGTACAAGTACTTCTGAATTGTACTTAAATGCAGTGTATGAGTAAATGTACTTACTTATCACTGACACTGATTCATTTATTTTCTGTTTTATACAGCCATTATATAATCGTAATTAATACATTTTTCAAAGTACTCAAAACAAAACAACCTTTAATAAACAAATTAGAATGATCTAAAAATGAGAAATAAAACATGTAACTGTGTCATGATTTGATTCATCATAGTGGATGAATGTGTGCATCGTGACAAACTCTGAGCTCACAGGTGTGCACAAGGAGGTGGACGAATGCTGCTGCCCTTTTGTTTTCTCTGCCCTTTTCATTCCGAAACACAGAGACGGCGTTTCTAAACAAGTTGCCACTAACACTTAGCACCACAGCAGCTTTAAAGGAACCGGAATGTCATTTACTCTGAAGTGTAGTTTACCCACCTCTCTACGTTACAGTCAGTCATTAATAATCGCTCAGTGCCACACAAATGTTTTAATCTTCTTAGTAAAAATTCTTGTCTTACAGAGAAAGTTTGCTGTTTTAAATGTCAAAAACCTGTCAAAATGTCAAAGCGTTAAGCTGCACAGAAAATTGGAAACAACATTATGGCACTAATTTTGGCACTAATATCATTACAGTACATTTCATATCAGGCATAACACCCGTCCACAAAAGAGCTGAGTGTTGGCTCCTGCTGGCATTTTCTCACTCATGTTGTAGGTAAATGTGGATGCAACACTGTCCAAGTAAAGTAAAAATAATCAAAACACGAGCTTTGATTAAGAAATGTTATAAGAACTTGTCTGGTGGATACAGAGCTTCACCAGGGGGAACGGGGAAAAACATAAATGATTCACTCCTCAAAATGGAACTAAATAATAAATATCTTGAGCTGACTCATAACTTCAATGCTAACTTTCACTCAAGCAGTCAATATTTCAGAATGGGTGTCTTTTTCTTGCTGTTTTTTTATTCATAGTGGACATTTAATTTTGGAGAAAATAGTCTCCAAATTCAAACAATACAAAGAAGTGGACATTGAAATTGCTTTCGTTTGCATAATGTTTTAAATTTGGTATTAAAATACATATTGTGCAATGTTTCAAATATGCAGCAAATCAAACACCAGTATGATTCATTTAAAATCAAAATTAGCATCTATGTTGCTCTGATGTGCAAAGGAAAATGTGTTGCTTGGTTTTGCTCACATTAAAAATGTGAGAATTGGCCATTTTGCCATGAGCCATAAACTCACCGTTTCTATAAATGGACAAGAAACACAACCTGTGGACCTTAGACAAAATAAATTAGTCCACTGCGGACTGTGATGTCAGAGTAGACATGGACGGGCCCTTATTTCCCAAGCAGCACAGACAGTCCTGACTTTGAAATGTGTTTTGCATATCTCTGTGGCGTTTGGGTTCCGAGCACAGAATGATGCACACGTGGAAGAGTCGGGTCATTCAGGTGCTGTGTGTTAAGATTGGAAAATTTAATCAAGGGGGCGTTCTCCATTTGTTGAGCTGTAGTCATCATGCGTCTTTGTGATTGACAAGATGCTTCAGATTGAAGAGACCAGTGATTTGTCTGTATGTATTAATCCACACACCCTCCAGGTTCTACCTCAGCCAGCCTGTTTCCACTGCTGCACCAGCACGAACCAAGGTGTGCTTGGAGAATGTGCACCACTATGCTGTGCTACCCAACACACTTGCACAGGTAATTTATGGCTCTCTTTAACAGAAATTAATTCACTAATGCTGAGCTAAAATCAGGAGACCCTTCCAGCCTTGACATTTCATTTAACCTTTCACATTAATGAGTTGAAAGACTTCTTTTTCCTTTTATGATCTCACATTTAAGGAAGGCTTTTTTTCAAGGTCTGCAAATCTGGTGCAGCCAACAGATACATCTGAGCTTAGTGGTTTTTTATATTAACATAAAAGAAAAAATGTGTGGCGAGGTCAGTACCAGTGGCCCATCCCTTTATTCCATCCTATTTTAGTTACACTGTAAATGCATCTCCTAACAGCAATTACAAGTGGTTTGACAGTATGAATTGGTGCAGTAGCTGTGACACAGCACAGGACAATAAGAAGTGTCTGTATAATGAATGATTTCATATGATAATATAAATGTTAATGTGTATTTTTAATCTTCTGTGACACATAGATTGTGGTGATGTGTTACTGATATAATAATTATTATTGTTTTACACAAGTTTATTTTATTTTTATCAGCATGTAAAATCTCCTTTGCTCTGGAGCTTTCAGATAATCTGAAAATGGTGTTAACATTTATGAAGGTGGTGAAGACTTGAATGTGGGGAGATTCAAAGACGTGGCCATAAGAGGAAGGAAAGATATTATGGGATTCCAGCATTTTGAAGGCCAACTCATAGTAGAAGCTTTATCTGCGCCTCTGCCGCATGGATATGGATCTTTCCTCCAATTTGAATTTTGAGAGTCCCATAAGTTTTCAATATGCCAGGTCCAACTGTAAATAAAATTTGATTTAGTTTGGATTTATTGCTAAATTAAAGTTATGCATTCATAATGTTCCGTCTGTTGTAGAAAAATTAAAATCAAAAAAGGAAGAATATGAACATATTACATTACATATTATAAAATGCTTTATATTCTTATTTACACATTGTCATTTAGACTTCTTGATTATAGGAGGCGTTTCTGTTTATTTCCTTCATTATTTCTGTTTCTGGTCTTAATGCTTTTTCGGGATGGATGTGACAGAAAAGAAAATGAACATACTTTCTATTTATGAATCTATTTGATTGATAAATTGAGTCGTTGTCAAAAACGAATTTTCTCAAATTTTGAGCCTCGAGCGTCGCAAGAAAAGAGAAAACTAAGTTTTCGGGTTTTAATGAAAACAAACCATAAACAGAAAAATTTATAGAGGTTTAAAAAAATGCCATAAGTGGCTGAGTGAGCGGCTGTGAGTGTGTGTGAGTGTGTGTGTGTTGAGCAGCAGCTGCTGCCTCCCAGACTTTACTCCTCTCTCTTATTCAGTCCTGCAGTAGCGGAGGGGCTCAGTGCTCCCGCCGACAGCAGCTCAGACATCTGAGGAGCCCGTTAGTGTCAATAAAAAGCTGACGTAAACACACAGGAGCTCTCTTATCAACACCCCCCTCACAGCTCCAGGACTCAAAGATGGATTATAAATTGCACATACCTGCTGTGAGCGATGCAGGAGCAACTTTGCCACCGGCTCCGTTTCTTTTGGTGCAGATCTTTCAGCGTCAGACAGGAAACGCGCACGGTCAGTAACCAATTGGTGAAATGAGATGTTTTCTTTGCTTGCCAGCTGGTGTATACAGTAGATGTTTTACAGACTCATTTATTTCCCTCACAAAGGATTAAGGCAGTTATTGTCCAGAATGTAGCCCAGGTGGAAAATGTTAAAGTTTGTGTATTTTTATTTATCTCTTATGTCTCAGTAAATCACAAAATATATCTTAGAATAGAATTAAAATGAGAATTACACATCCAATGTGTTCACAGTAAATAGTTTACAGTAAATCTAGAGTGCAAACTGTTTTCTTATTTATTCTTCATTCTTAAAAAGTCTAGTTTATCAAAGATGACGGTAAATATCACATGGTGCATAAAGCAGAAACCTTTCTTACCTTTCTCCTTCGTTCACTGAACTGGGAGCAGCTCTGATCCAAACACGCCATTAGGAGATGTTAAAAGCTTTTTCCACCGAGCAGTGTGTTGTGTTGTTGTTTGATCTGCTACAGGGCTGTTAATATATCTACAGGTATAAACAGCCTTTTCGATAATGTTTCTCCAAACAGATCTGATCTCATCCTTGTGATGGACTGAAGGTGTGAGGAGGAAGAAAGTGTAAACGGGGGGAGGTCTTCAAGAGCTTTGCCTTTCTTGAAGGTGAGAATGTGTATTACCAGCTGGTGGTAGATTATCAGCTTCAGACTGACACTCCCTGGAGCAATGAATGTACATACTTTACATAAGGACTGCACCGGGACCAGAGCTGAACAACATCATGATTCATAAGATGTGGTGCAAGATGAGGGACCATGATTCACCTTTGTGCTCAGAGATTTTTACCCAGACAGACCCAGTGATCACGAGCCTGGAATACAGAACCTGATCTGACATTTTGGTGAGGATTTCACATCTTTTTGGATTCTGATATCTGTTATATTCGTTTCTGCAGATGGATTTTAATATGAAATTTGTACTATAACACTTAAGTCCAGACCATACCTCTCATGCTGTGGTTTCGTTGCTGCTGGGAAGCAGGATGGATCTGTCACAGGACCAGTCATTAGACTGGAGCTCAGTCCAGCCCAGCTTCTCTCCTCTGCTGCAGTACGACAGCTCTCAGGAAAAACTCAACCACACCTACAGTTTCTACAGCTCTCTTATGCTGCCCTCCACCCCCAGCTCGCCAGATATCTACCTCCATCAACCTCTGCCCTCTCTGTTTCCTCCATCTCTTCCATACTCTTCCCTTATCCCATCCCCGCTTCTCTCCACCACCTCCACCTTATCATATCAAACATCGACTTTTGTCTACCAACCCTCCTCCTATCCCTACTCCCTGTCCACCTTGTCTTCTAATGACTTGGCAGATCTCGAGAGCATGCTTCTCTGGACCCTCCACGAACCCAGCACCATTGCTCTGACTATCATGTACTGTCTGTCTTTCATTTTGGGATTTATTGGGAATTTAATGTCACTGCGCGTCCTCACCAACAGGCACAGCCGGCGGCTAGCCAGTGTTAGTGCCACTCGCAGTCTTCTGGTGAATCTGGCAGTGTGTGACCTGGCTGTGGTGTGTGTGTGCATGCCCATCACCCTGGGAAGCCAAATCTACACTGCCTGGGTCTACGGTGACCTCCTCTGTCGAGCAGTGCCCTTCACGCAGGCCGTCTCAGTCTCAGCCAGTGTGTTAACGTTGACGGTTATCAGTGTGAATCGCTACTACAGTGTTCGATCACCTCTGCAAGCTCGCTCCATGTTTACCCGCCGCCGGATCTTGGCAACTGTTGCTGTGGTGTGGACAGTGTCCTCGATCATGTGCGCTCCTATTGCGGTGATGAACCGGCGGCAGGAAATCAGCTTTGGGACTTTCGCCATCTTGGTCTGTCAAGAGGAGTGGCCTCAGCATCGACTGAAACAGGGGTAGGTGCTCTGTGAGGATATAGAATATATCTACATATTTATAACTTAACCTGCTTTGAAGAAGTGAGACTCAGCCTAGGGCTGTATGGTATAGCAAAAATCACAGTAATAATATCACAATTAACACAAGTCATCTTTTACCTTAAAAGTCTATTAGAATAGCCTTTTCAGTTTGGTTGCAAATCACTTATTTTACACAGTTAAAAAAGGTAAACTAGTTATTCTGGTTTCCTCCATAAAAAATAACAAAAAAAGATTGATTGACAACACCAAGAAGAAGTAATGTTAAACTTCACGTGCTAGTTACAACGTGTTTTCCAGTGATAAAGAAGATACGAGCTAGATTGTCTTCTGCAACATTTTTTGAATCACATACACAAAATTAGGATTACAGTAGTTAGTACTTCTCACGGGCCTGTATGTCAGTGATCAATCACTTGTCTTAAAAAATAGGTTTAGCTGGAGGCTTGTGTTTCCTGTTTGATTGCTCTGTTGTTTCCTTAATCAAGCGTTGTCAAGTGGCTCTGGATGAGTTATATTGTGTACAGTCTGTACTTTTTTCTTTTTAGCTCTCATACCATTGTAGCTTTATTGAAACTGAATCATATGTTGCAGTTAAGTGCTACAAATAGTGTTGATCCTACAAATACCTTGCAACCTCGTTCTCAGTGCTGCTCATTCCTATTATTTGCCATATTGATCCTTTTATCTTGTTGAGGAAAACGGGAGCAAATTAAATAGTCTTGAAGAGCCAACTGTGTTCCTGATACTGTGGCTATACTTAGACTGCAATCCATAACTACATGTTGTAATAAAAATTACTCACCAGTCATTTCTAAATGAAAGTGTCTCCAACCGTTTCATATGTAAGGTTTCAAAAAGTAAGTTACACAATGTCATTGTTCTCTCATCTCATTTCTCTTCTGTTCTCCAGATACAATGTGCTATTATTTGTGATGCTCTACTGTCTGCCAGTCACCTTTAACCTCACCATAGGCTTTTTGACCGGCAGACGATTATGGAGAGGGAAAAAATCTACTTTCGCTGATCTCGATCCTCGCAGCCAAGCTCTGCACGCCTCGCGCCTCAAGACTCGACAGAAGATCGCAAAGATGGTGGTATGTCTGGTGCTGCTGTTTGCAGTGTCCTGGTTGCCGCTTTACTTGGCTGACCTTTGGATCGACTGTGAGCAGAGGCCTCCATCTTGGCTCCTGCAGACGCGGCCATTTGCTCAGTGGCTGGGCCTGACAAACTCCAGCCTCAACCCCATCTGTTACTGTTTCATAGGGGATCTGTACCGCTCAGCGAAGGTGATACGGACGCGATACTACCAGAAAGTTGCTGCTCTCTTTGGCTCCTCCTCATTCTCCAGCTCAGTTGTAGTGGCATCTCCTGCTGCAGTGATCACAGATACCAAAGTGATTCCTGCTGAATGCCACCACATTGCAGCTGCTGCAGCAGCATCTGCATCCATGGCTACGATCCCCAGGCTGTTGAGCTTGGCTCGGAGCCAGGGTCTGGGTCAGAAGGTCAGAGACAGTTTAGATAGTCAAACAGGATCCGATCACAGTATCTCAGATTGGTGTCGATCCAGTCCCAGTGTGTGTGACGGCTCCCTGTTACCCTGCCAGCTCCACACACTACAGCACTCCATACGAAAAACAGTCTTCTTGCCCACAAGAAGACACTCTGTGAATGAGAACACTGGATCATTTCCTTTAAGAATTGAATCCGTGGAAATAGACGTGCTGCCTTTGAGGAGGCATTCAGGGGAGAGAATATATGGTCTGTCATCTGATAAGAGAGACACTGTCACAATGCAGAGAGACTCCCTCTGTTACACTGGGCAGCACAGAAGAAACACATCTCAAGCCTACTCTCTTGTAGGAGACAGTGAGGACGAAAGAACGGATATGACCAATCTGTGAAAGCTGCTAATTATGTTTCAGCAAGAAGGATCTTTTTTCTTTTTGGCAGCAAAATCACAGGCATCTCCAAATTCACAGTTTGCAGTTGACAGAGCGGGCTAATCCCCTGCTAAAGCCATTGTTTGTCTTGAGGATAAACTGACCTGGTCTACACTCTCCTTCTTTCTCTGTGTAGTGTTCTCTTGACAACGCCAAAGGCACAGATGATTCAGGACTGATGCTTGCACTGATAAGTTCAGGTTTTTGAATGCAGGTAGAGGCAGCACGGATGGAGATAACCCTGCAGGGGAAGAACTGGAATCTTATTAGCCCTGGGCAATGCCATTTATCTGTCTATTACGTGCAAGTTATTTTATAAGTGATTCAGCTGCTAGTCAAAGTTGTGTGCTTAAATCAGCACAGCGTATAACTGATGGATGTTTTGTTCAGATTCTTTTCTTTTTTTCTGCTATTTGCTGTATGTGTTGCTCATAGAATACAATCTCTATGGAGTTATT
>OMLM01020902.1:226953-237518 GCA_900302695.1 Helostoma temminkii | reverse complement strand
ACCACCGTGTGCAGTCTGTGAAAGCGGACTTGTAGTTCTTCATGTGTGCCGTCACACAGGTGATGAGATAAACTGGATATGAAGCAGAAAATGTAAAACATCAAAACTTATCAAAACTGTGATGTTGCACAACTTTTCAGATATTTGTTATTTTTGAAAGCTAGAGCAGGCTGCCTAAAATAAACCCCAGACAAACAGGGTTGTGTTATTTAGAGGAAATTTAAAGGGCCAGTTCAATCAAAGGATAAAACAAACCAAAAATATATTTTCTCACATTTGTCTAGTGTTTTATAGTCAAAACACAACCTCTCTCCTAAAATTAACATGCAACTAAATTGCAAGTGCATCTTGTAGGAAACACCATCAGTTGCAACATTGTTTTTGAAGGAATGAAACTTTATATTTACAAGCCTAATAGAAACAGTCTCATAAGGTAGGGCCAATTCATACTTTCTGAATCTGCGTGTTTTCTACACTGTGGTAAATTTTGACACCATCCAAGTTCGTGAAAATCCAGAGAAGTAAACTAGATACTCAACATTGATTTGAATGTCGGTGGCACAGACAAACAACAAAGAAACATGACAAGACAACACAAACTTTTAGTCAAAAACAACAAAGAAGGTGTTTACTCTTGTGTTGTTACTGTCAGGAGCTTCCTTCATGTGTTGTAGTGAACATGTGTGGAGTGTGTCCGTGTACACATTGTCAATTGTGATATGGGCATATGGGTAAGTATGTGCATATGAAGCAAGAGTATGGATCCATCTGTGGGCAAACATCAAGTATGAATTGGCCTTTAGCGGTTATGGTGAGCACTGTCGCCTCACAGCAAGGAGGTCCTGGGTTCAATTCCTGGATCAGCCAGGGTCTTTCTGTGTGGAGTTTGCATGTTATCCCCATGTGTGTGTGGGTTCTCTCTGCGCACTCCAGCTTCCTCCCGCAGTCCAAAGACATGCAGTCACGTTATGTGGATACTTTAAATTCCCCGTAGGTGTGAGTGAGAGTGTGAATGGTTGTCTTTGTCTATATGTGGCCCTGTGATGGACTGTACCTGTCCAGAGTGCCTATTGCCCGTATGATAGCTGGGATCGGCTCCAGCATGCCCGCAACCCATACGGGGACTAAGTGGTTCAGAATGGATGCATGGATGGTTGGAGTGAATGGCAAGCATACAAAACACAAGACTGTCACACCACAGATCAAATTTTACTTACTTACACAGTCCCAAATAAACGTTGGGTAGGGAGAGATCATGATTTTGATAAAAAATAAATAAACCCATTGAGTCCAAAGTGCTAACTTAACCTTCCCTAACCTGAACTAAATTCTGTGCATGCGTAAGCACCACCTTAAAAAAAGTTTTCTTCACAAAGCCTGGAGATTGTACTGCATGATTAGATAATTTGGCAGAGAAGAAATACATTGTGTGGAAACTCATATGTTCAGTATGTATTTGTGACTTGCCATATATGGAAACAAACAATATATCCTTATTAAACCTTTGAAAATATAATTCATTTCGTATTGGGTGTTAACTTTTCTGTTGTCTCCACAATATATAGTTTTGATATATTTTATTTGTCTTTACAGTGCTCACTGGTTTCAGTTATTGTATTTACAACACTTCCACTGCAGTTTGCCTTAGCAGAATCCGTGTCCTGCTAATTAGAACAAATTGCCACTTCATTTTCACCTCAAATTCAGTATGACACTGTATTAGCTCATGTTAATTACTTTCTGTAATACTTTCTACTGCATCTCTTGTATTGTATTGAAATGTTGGCAGAAACCTCAGAGACATCTTAAAGCATAGCTGAATTAAAACCAAATTTTCCATGTCTTAACAGCACTTAAGAGTTTCATTGTATGTTTGTTATTTGGGTAAACTGCCCCTTGAGCAATTTTATTTATTGATCTTATCACTCAGACTGTGAATAGCTACAAAAGAATACAATCATATATGAGTTTAAGTATTTGATGACTACACTGCCCGTTTAATTGGTGCATAACTTGTCATATAAAGGACTAAAGCGAGATATTAAATAAGCTTTAATGGTCAAATAACTATACATTACTACACATACACGTTGTCTTACTAAAGTTGTAAAGAGCCTAACTGACAAAATGCATTAGTCCTAATCCAAATCATGCCTAAACCCTTCTTAAAACAGTTCTTTAAGTTATGAGGAAAAGTCAAAATACCCCAAGGAAATATTCTCACAACAATGGTACTGAACTAAAATCTGTCCACAGAGCAACAACATGCACACACTCACACACAAACAGTATAAAGACAACAAAATCTAATCTACCCTCAGGCTGCTCCCAGTTGTGTGCAAGACAGCGGTGGAGAATAGCTTGAACTGCTGTGACATCAAGCTGCTAATCACACTTGTTCTCACAGCAGAAATGTGGTGAAACTGTCCTATTTATGTCACAAGCTAAGGTTTCTAGGTATCCTAGAAAATCTCAACGCAATTACACCATGACTGTCTATCTGTCCTTCTTTCTTTACTTTCATCTACCTGTTAATGGAGGGCATGTGTACTTCATTTGATGTGTTTGGTGTTTCATTTAAAAAAAAAGCAAAAAAGTGACTGTGGTTGCCTGAACTGCAAAAACATCCTGACATCTCAGGATTTTCACGTATTTTAAAGAAATCTGCAACATAGTTATTCTTATAACTTCAGTTTAAGAGATTTACAAGTTGTCTTGGTGAGTAGGGGAATGAAAAGTGGCAAAAAGCCTGAAATAGACAGATTAAAGGTTTCAACATAATTCTAGGATCCTTTGTCCAACATTTTTTTGTTCCCTCTGGCTTGATTAAATCTTAATGGGATCCAAAATTAGTTACAAGTAGCTTTCATTCGTTTATTAAATGAGATACAATGAAGTTGAAGGAGGGAGTGACTCAAGGGCGCTTTCATCAGACCCCACCACAATTTGATTAGTCATTGCAGAACAAAGTTGGGCATGCAAATTTTACTTACGAGATTTCAGAAAATGAAAGCACTTTGCTGAAGATTTAAGTTAAGTTCAGGGTTATATTCAGGCAATTTCCTCATAGTTCCTCAAGTACTACTTCATTAATTACATAAGTTTTTAGGTAAGTGCTTCTCACAAGTCAAGGGATCCAATGGAGTTGATTTTCTTTCACTGTCCCTAAACCATGTATGAGTCATTGAAGACATTCCTGATTTAGTTGAAAACTACTGGTACTAGCACTGATTACATCTTTTTTTCACAGGTAAAAATATACACTGTATGCCTGGGATCTCAAGAAAGTTAGATAACTCTAGTCATGCCAAGAAATATTAACACACAGCCAAGTCACACATTTCAAGAATAAACAAAAATCAAGAGGAAAAGATCTGCCATAAAGAAAAGGAAGAGATGGAAGAATGTTCAGTTACAAAAACCGACAAGTGAACAAGTATGTGTGGCCAGCAAGTCAATTAAAAGTCAATAAAACAACACATATAAGGACTTTCTGATTCAGCAGGAAGATACAATTTCCTGTAATTTTCAAACCTTTAAAAACAATAGCTACAAAATTAAAACAGTTTTTGATCTGTCAATGCTACGCTTAAGATGGGACTTAGTTTGGGGAGCACATTACACTTCAAGACCATTATCATCGCATAGTGGCAAAAAATCATTAGCTTGACTTTGTGTCAGGGTGAAAAGTAACCCATAGTGTAGTGAGGAGCATTTTTGTATCTAATCCCAGGTGTGTTTGTGGATAAAGTAAAAGTAGTAAAACTAAAAAAAGTGAAAATATTTGTGGATATTTATTCCTGTTTTTAAGGAGAGTGTATTTTTATTTTTGTAAAGACATTTAATTTTAAAACTGTACACTGTGTGGCTTAGGCTGTAATATGTCATTAATTCAGTTTATTTAAAAGCCCAATTCATAAATGAAAACTGTAATGAATACTCTTCTCTGAACAATGAATTTTGTTCAAGCCACCTGTATTTCTTTCACTCATTGTGTGGCCATCTGTGTTCACTGTGCACATGCCAAAAGTCAGGATCTAAGGCAAGGGTGGCCAATCCTGGACCTCAAGGGCCACAGTCCTGCTCGCTTCACTGCTAATCCAACTACCCACTGCTAATAACTTGGTTGGATCAAGTGTATTCAGCCAATTGGATCTGTAAGTGTAAAGGTGATTGAAAAAACAAGCAGAAGCAGAACAGTGGCCCTCTAGGTCTAGGACTGGCCACCCCTGATCCAAGCTTTAACCTTGTCTCTCCACTTTCACCGAAGTGGATAAGGTACAGAAATCACAAGGGTCTGCCAAGAAAAAAATAAAAAGCAAACAAAAAAAGCAAACTTTAAATCAACCAAGTTGCACTTTAAGGCCTAGGTTTAAAGGTTGCAATTACATTCTAGTATGGTCTGGCATTCAGGCTGGAAAGTTGTTTCTGAGGTAAAAAGAGCAAAAAATCTGACAAAATCAGTAATGTTAAGGACCTGCTTATATACGAGAATACCCAGGTGGAACAGATTAAGCTGATTACTGATAGTCAAGTGCTTGTAGGTAAGGAGCAGACCAGAACTGTAAACATAACGCCAGAAGTCAACTTCTATCTAGTCATTATTACTAAAGCTGCTTGAGTGTAGTCAGTTCAGTGTATTTTGTGTTGTTTGGACATTTGTGGAAATTGCTGTGATTTATTTTCTTCACAGACATTGTCTGGCATACACTGACAGAATAACACAAGCTTGACATGTGCTTCCTTGCATGGTTTAGGGCCATTTGTCTCATAACAAGTAAGGGCAGCTACAAATCAGTATGTTTTCTAGATGATCACTTTTATATTATGCATTTGGGGACACTGGAGGTAGTGCGGTCACCCATGAACCTTGGGGTCAGCGGTTCTGTGAGAGTGGGTGTGTGAATGGCTAATTGAGAAGTAATATTGCAAAGTGCTTGAGCTACCATTCAGGCAGAAAAGAGCAATAAAAGTGCTGACCATTTATCATGCCAATGACAGTCTGCTCTTCTTGGATGACAGTGACTTCACCCACACAGAATGGTTTAATAATGATGTGACTCATATTCTATATTTTATCAGTCAAACAACAAATGCAGGAATGTATATTGGGAAAATGGTGTTCCACTTAACAGAATTGGAGAATTTATGACAATGAGTACTGCATGGTTACATTTACTGGGTCAAAAAATATTGCTGCTCGTAAAAAGCATTCACAAACATTTCATTATCAAAATACTACGTGGCTCCAGTTGTGCCTCTAGCTGTATAAGTGTAATTTAACATATATATCATAATGCATGTATTTTCCTAGATGACAAAATGTTTGAAGTTTAATGGTGGATTTTAGGAACCTCACTTCACTCCAGACAATCCTGCATCTGGCTCACAAGGCTGTGAACACATACATACACACACATTTAATTTCACAATTTCAGATATTCCAAGGACTCACAATGAGGTACTTCAGCTCATGATTGCTTTGAGTTCTTCAGCTTTTTTTGATCAGCTCAGATCTTTTATCCACATCGGCTCATCACTGTTTTTTTCTCTGTCGTCTCTCACTTTTCTTTCTCTCCTTACCTGACTGCCCCTCGTTTAAATCTTGTGTTTCCGTTTTGGCCATCTCCTCTATCCTTCTGTCCCTGCCAGTGTTCAAAACCATGCTAACAATAGCCTGTTTTTCTTTCTCTTCATCCTCCCTCATTATCATCTTCATGTTTCAGTTTTCGGTAAAAAGACAAGGGCCATTTAACACTATAGAGCACACTCAGAGGGGTGCACTACACACCGAAGGAACAGAAACAGCAAAGAAATGCCATGAAGTAATACACATAATGGTGGATGCTTTGTTGAAAACAACCTGTCAATTGCAAAGCTATAAACACCATACAGTATTTACGGAAACATTTGATTACAGAATGGAAATGTACGGCAACCATGTGCTGCTGTTAACTTTAATGTCAAATTGACTAAACAGCCACAGAACCGTTAATGTGCCGCTGCTTCATTGCATGTAATTTTCTTTCCTGTTGTTTAGTTTATAAAGACATCTTGTACAGTTTGAGTGCCACGGCTACCACTTACAAGATAAAATTGCTTTGGCCTACAAAAATAGTAACTATAGCTCAAAATGAAACACTGACAGCAGACTGTGAAGAAATATTTCCCTCTGCAATGTTCTAGAGTAAAAGTAGAATATAACATAAATGGAAGTGTTGTTGATTACCACTAACAATCTACACATTACAAAATGATCAGTTGAATCAACACCTCTCTAAAACAGCCTCAGCAAAAGTGAACATAATCACCTTCACGAAGGGAGGATTTATTACAGGACATTTATATTAGACTATTTTTTACCTGTGGGTCCCCTTCATTTCATATGAGCTGCAGTCTGCTGCACGCTGTAGAAAGCACAAATTGTGGTGGTTGCATTTTGTCATGAATATTAATGAACCATGAGAAATTTGGGGAAACACTGCGCCTGCAAGCACTCACACAAGGAGCACACATATACGCTTTGCAACCCATTTTACCAACCCTGAGCACACTGTGGAATCTTTAATCTGGCCCTCAGTGTCAATAAGATGTTAGTTCTGTTGTATAAACTATTGCAGGTTGTACTACTTCTTTTAGCTTTGTAGATTAGAATGATCGTAGGACAATATGTCTTCTTCACAACAGTCATTTATGATGTCATGTGAAAACCACAGGTGTTACTACTGCATTACAGGTGGCTCTGTTTGATTCCAGTTTCTCAGTCTGACAGTGAATCAACATAAAAAATACTTGGAGGCTGAAAGCTAAAAAAGCAGCAAAATTTGCACTAACAAAACCTGCAATTTTCCTGTGACAGGTCAAACATGCACACACATGTTTGGCAAATGGGAACTGTGCCACTTATCTTTTTACCCAAAGACCACAACTGGAATTGCTAACAAGGGGCTAAAGCTAGAACAGCCCAACCAGCTGGAGCAGTTATTATCACCACCAGCATTGCATGGTGTCACATTGGTAATGTCCTGTCTTACAGTCATAGATGAGTCAGACCTGCTCAACCAGGTCCATATAACAGAAAATCTTCAAAAGGATCAAACAAAAGCATTGTTACATCAAATGCATACAGACCCTCAGGTTGCAGGCATCCAAAGTAGGAAATAGGCTGTTTAAATTTCTCATAGTAACCTAAAATAAGGCCATGTAAAAAAAATCAGTAGGAATTTGACATGCTACACTGTGCAAACAATAGGCTTTACAACCTCCATCACGATCATACATTACAATTTCATGGCTCATATACCTGCAATGCTGGAAAATGTCTCCACCTTTATAACATCTGTGGGCTGTCTCGCAGGACACGCAGACAAGAATTTCCCACACAGAGGGATATGCTATTGTACATGCATTTCTAGAAGATTTGTATATGAGATTGCAAATATCTGAATCAGCTGGACCATAAACAGATGTCACCCTGCCAGTTCCGTAGCACAAAATCCAGAACAGACCTTTGTCCAGAGATTTCACAGTGAGTGAGTGGGCATGTTGATAAGATTTCTTGCACTGTCGCTGCTTTAGTATGGTAAATATTTTGATTTCAGTGGCATACTTTTTGTGCCACTCCTTATCTTCTGCATGCAACAAAACCATAGCAAGTTTTTTCAGATAAGGAGAAACACAGACAATATTCTGTTGTGTGTTACATGTGAAAGAACATTTCCACACAATGTGCAGACATAATTCGTCAGACATTGTCTGGAGTTCAAATACCCCCAAAACAGATGGGGAGCAGTATGGAGCACATGGCAGACTCAGACTATGAACATTCCAGTTCATGGTCCGCACCTTACTCTCCAGGCCAACAGGGCACACAGAGCACGTTCACACATACATATTCAAAAGGTTGCATTAGCAACAGGAATGAGACCTGACTGAAACTGTGACTCCGTGTGCAGAGCTTCGGATTCAAGAAGAGCCAACCTAGACTACAGGGAAAAGTTGAGGAAGGCTCAGCTTAATGCAAATATTCACTGACACAGCTTGAGAACATCATTTTAATTCCCATGGAAAATGAAGCAGAGAGTTGTTTACAACACCTGGTAAAGGAATCTCATACAAACGAAACGGTGGGAAAAACTGATATGTCTGTTTTTCAAAAAACAACCGACCAGTCTGAGCAGAGGATGTAAATTACATGCTCTGTGCAACTCACCTTCACATTTCCAGATTTGCCAGAAGCCAGCTACTGTCAAATACCTTATATGTGAATGTGTTATGCACCATTATCTCTACTCACTATTGTTGTACATACAAATGCCTAAGTAAGTGCCTACTGTAGGTGTAGGCATTGAGAAGGAGAGAAAAGGAAAAAAATAAAAATATGGTATCAAATATTCACATATCAGTGTTTTTTCAGAAGAAACAGCGACTGTTCACCTCAAACATTCACATTTCAGGACTGAGGTTTGACTGAGGCCTCAGTGGTAATGGTTGCTCAGTTGCAATGGGCAACTATGGGCTACTGTCAATCATTTGTTTGGTTTTGTTGTCCCTGTTGATTTTAGTTGTTTTGGTGTATTAAACCATTCTACACCCTCACTTTTACAACAAGACGATTGCTGCTGCGATATTGATTTATTCCACTGATAAAAGCAAAACGAAAACAGTAGTGTTGATACTGAGTGAGACATTTGATAAAACCTCAAGAGGCTGAAAACCCAGCTGGACGCTGAAAACATTTAAGGAAGTACAAACAGGCTAGAAAAACCTCTAAACACTGTGCCATAGTTTCACCAAAAGAAAGGATCGTGTTCTGTCTTTCCTCATCTCCAAAAAACTAATTTATTCAGCCAAGACTGAGACAGTAGAGATCGAACCATACATACAAGAGGTCATTGCTCTACCAAATGTAATTAAGCGAAATAAACAGACCACATTATCATGCTAAATTTATTATAGTAGAATAAGTCTAGCACAGCGTAAAGAGTATTTCATATAATCATTTTTTATGCTTTAGTTTTTGAATCTGAGCCAACTGTAAAATCCCTTTCTGTGTGAATGTGTGCATTTGTTTCAGCTGAGAGTGAAAGTATTACATAAAATGTGTTTCACCATACAGACATCACTTTTTCATTACAGAAAAATGGGCTATAATTACCAAGAACTATCATCACTATAATTATAAACAATTAAAATAAGGAAAGCATTCTGTCAGCGTGGTTGGATGTCAGCTGTGCAGCCGCCTCTGAAAATGCTCAGCTCTGTTGCAGCTTGCGATAATGGTCTCAGTCATTTGGTGGCTTTGCATATAATCTTGTATTTAGACTGATAAATATAAAGTGATCATACATTTATATTCATGCTTATGTTAACTGCGTTGGCTCAAGACCTGTCCATGAACAACTGCTAGCACTTTCCAGTTGGCCTTTTTATTTTTCCCTTTAATCTGTTTTGTTATTTAAACAGATCCTCAAAGGTCACAAACTCACAGATGTCTTCATTGTTGTAAATGGGCAAATTAAATAATTAATTCATTCATCAGTTAGTGAGCCTGCCAGCTGTAGTAAGCAAAAGCTTGTTGTAGCCAAAACACCCTTATTAGTGTCCCATGATGCCTGTAAATGAACATAATTTGATTTAAAAAGTTTTACAGCTGAACAGCTGGGATGCAATTATATTGATACACTTTTGAGATGGATATTAAGTTGAACTTTTGAACTGTTCTGGAGTCAGTGATCAGCACCACAAAGTCAGCAGCGGCTGATTTTATTCCTGTGATAAATAAGAATATTAAGAGGTTCCCTTTTTTGTGTAACTACCCGGTAAATGACACTGTCTTTCTGTGAAATATGAGTCCATATGTCACTTGTGCCAACATCTATTACAGCCTAATTAATGTATTGTAGTTATGTTCTTTTACTGGCTGAGCAGTCATGACACAAGCAGAGGAGACAGTTGGGTCACATAGTATTTGAAGCAACATCTGTCTTGGAAACTCGCTGGAATCCATAATCATGATTAAAAATCATTAAATTCTATAACATTAACTGCCTCAACATGATCAAACTGTCATGGTTTCATAATACATTTCATAACTGGGTGTTCATAGTAATCCATGTTGAGAAAAGAATGGTTAGAGGGGTTGTTGGGGTAAACATCACAACTGCAATTCTCTCCCTGATATTTCCATCCAGGATGTTTTTTCATTCTACCACCATTTGTCCCAAACTTTCTTTTTGTTCCAGGTTTTCCTTCTCACTTGCTCCACCCCTTGTGATTTATTTGCACAGTATTTCCACCTGCACCCGACCCTGCCCACCCATCACTCACACACAACTGGCAGCCATATAGTCTCTTCACCCTAGTATAAATGATGCACATTATCTCACACACTCTTCCACTTTATTTGTTGGGCTCCCCTCCAAGCTATTCTTGCATGTTTTCTGGACTGTTGCTTGGATGTTAAAGCTGTTTGCTTGTTCACTTTGGCCTGTTTGCTGGTTTTGATTTGATCTTGATTGAACTCTGCACAGTCAGCACAGCAGCATCTCTCCCAGTATTAAAAA
>OMLM01020902.1:194199-225645 GCA_900302695.1 Helostoma temminkii | reverse complement strand
GGGTTGATCTGCAAACATTCAGTCTATTTCCACTCAAAAGACAAATTCAGCTCCATCTGGCTATAGTAGATTTGCAGGTCAAAGTGCTAAATCACATGCTTTGCCAATGTTGTTCTGATGTGTCTGTAATTGAAAATGGAGAACCCATTTCATTCTAATGATGTTTGGTTGTCCCAATTTGTAGAGTCCCACACCACTGACTGCAGTTAAGTGTTCCTAACTGCAGTATTGCTCTGTCATACCTATGAAATAACAATCTGTAAGAAGAGGTGGAAAAATTTGTTGTTGGTGAGAAGTGCTGGGCTATTTCATTAGACAAACATGAGTAATCTAAGAATTGAAAATCTATATTTGCCACATCCATGGGGGTTTGAGCCACCCCATGGGCTGACATGAGGCAGTGACTGAACGACACTGCTTTCGTGTATTTCCAGCACTCTAGGGGTCAAAACACTTCACTCTGAATGACAGGTGTATTTTATTTTTCTTCCATTGTTCATTTGATTGAATGGTGGCAAGACCTCTGCAGTGAAAACTGTGAGCGAAGAGGATTACTTTGAACCTTATTGCCACACAAACTGGAGTTAGAACTATATAAAAATAAACAAAGTACTCAAAGCATACACATTAATTCTTTGCAAACATTCAGTGTTTGACCATGAAAAATGCTTTTTTAAAATGGGTATTCCATGTGTTGTAAAAGCTTCAGTGTTCCTGCCCTTACAGGTTTACTGCTGTGTCATTTAATTTTCATATTCCCCCTTCTTTCCTCACACTTTGAGGCCTTCTTTCACTTCATTTAGAGATATGCAATATGATATTTTTTTGACACAACAGAGCCAGCGGTCGACCTTTAAGTTTTCTGTTTGTTGCACTCTCTCATTCACAACATGCAGGAAACCCTGGACTTGGCAAGAATGAAATGATTACATAAAGTGTTCTTAACAAACATGTATATAGAGAATTCAAGTGTTCCTGCCAATGCCTGGATCAGCACAAAGAGATAATTTGCACACGCACAAACACATGCATTTATCCATAAATGAACCTTAACATGCAGGGCACTGAGAGTATTATTCTAAAGAGTAAAAGATAAGTGTTTCCTTTTCTCCTCAAACGCAGCCAAGAAGGAAAGTGTGCAGTTTCGATTATGTTTGTCTGAATATGCATATTTTATATGGGCTCAGCTCTTTTGACATAAACAGAAAGTTTTTGTTGGATGCTTATCATCAATGTATGATTGCACAGCATGACATGTAAATAAAGCATATTCATCCATGCATTCATTCATTCCTGTTTATGCTTCTAACTAAGTTTCCATGTAATGCTGAGAGTGATACATTTCTGAACTTTTTCCTTGTTGATGGACTCATTGTAGCCTGAAATGAAGGACAGTGATCCCCAGATGGCAGAGGCTCTGTCAGCACGCTGGTGTGTGTCGCCTCCATCACTGATTTCCAATACTCCATATCCAAATCAAGTAAAGCGGAAAATTTTCTGACTTGGCGCCAAAACAAAGACACAACCTGGTGAGATTGGCTCCGTGATGGAGCTGCAGTCAATCTCCATAACA
This sequence comes from Helostoma temminkii, assembly GCA_900302695.1. NCBI lineage: Eukaryota > Metazoa > Chordata > Actinopteri > Anabantiformes > Helostomatidae > Helostoma > Helostoma temminkii. The sequence continues at coordinate 224,072 of OMLM01020902.1, read as the reverse complement.
CAGTAATAGAGACTAATGAGCTACCGAAATAGCTGTTTCCTGTTTTTCAGCTAAAAAACAAGTGTGACATATTTTTCTCCAGCAGTAATTCCATGACATTGGTTTTATCATAAAAATCTTCCATAATTTGATTTAAGGACTGTAATAGCAGTTTAAATGAGCACATTTTTAGTGTAAACTACACTTTCTCCATTGAAAATGCAGAGTCAATGGAACTAGTGGATGGAACTTTTGGTTGTTAAATGTTAAACTTATTTTTGACTTGATGCAAAGACGAGACATAAAAACACAGAGGGAAAAGCTCCACATACTGTAATTGTAGGTGGCCACAACATTATACTTTACTGTGCATTTTGCACAAGAGCTAAACATGATCAACAAGTACTTTTGTAGTTTTGTGCATTTTTTCTGGGGGAATATTGATACTTTATGGAAGACTATCAAGCATAGGAAAACTGAAGCATGTTTGCCTGTTGCACTATAATAAATGCTTAAATAGATGAAAGTAGGCGAATAAATAAGATAAATTCCAATATCCCACAAGATATTAGTGCAGTGGTTTAGCTCAACCAACATAACTATTTTACAACTTTTAATGATTGTGCCATCACAGTGGCAGTTAATTTTAATACCTGTCTCTCCCTTGGAGTGTGCTGGAATTGACTCAAGCCCTCTGTGACAAAACAAAAACTGTTAAGATGGATTAAAGGGAGCAAAAGTAAGGAACCCGAGTCTTCCATAACGTAAAGTTGTTATTTAGATCAACTCAGTGTTGTTGACAAGCAGGTACAGCATCATATTCCTATCTATTTGCCCAAGTGTGGGGGAAAATAGGGAGAGATTTATCTTTGGTTTAATTATAACTGTCATGTATTGGATGTTCAAATTATCATGAAAATGCAGTAACAGGATGCACAGAAATAATGTCTAATGAATTAGTGATGAATATCTGCCTCTGCTCTCTAGATTAAACATTTTTCAGCCTTTTGTTCTCTCCTCACTTCCTGCAGTACAATAAATGATACTGGTAGAATTTCAAGTTGAAGAAGACCAGCCTGTGTAGATTTGCCTTGAATCTGGGGATACCATCTGCGCAAAACAGGACATTTGATATCCTAATTCTTTGGTTAGAGCCAGAAAAAGATCCAGTGACACATCAGTGTTTAATCGAGATGACTATCTGTCTGCGCCCTCTAGTCTTTCACTCCTTTTTACCTAAAGCTGCATTCAGCCCAGAAATAGCACAAATAAAAACTACAGCAGGTGTGGGTGTGTTGTTGTGGGTGCAAAAAATGAAATACAAACTATGAAGTCCAGTTTGAAAGCTAAAATGGAACATGGCACATACTACAAGGTTGTTGTGTGGCTGGTAAATTGTGGCAAACAAACAAGCAGTGTTTAGCCTTAGCTCTCTTTGTCGGCACCCCTGCTGTGCCTGCGCAGTAGGGTTCGGTTGCTCCATCAATTGAGGCAATGACAATGCTTGAATGTACACTAACCATGCATATGCCTAGCAAGGAGAGCTTAGCAGATGTCTGGTGCAAGAGCAGTTTTTCATGATGAAGCATATGTATTGTGTATTGAAGGGAATAAACCCCCACCTGTGGTAGATCCAGATTTAGCTATCACTGTTACTGACTATAGATACTGGATCCTAAGAATATTTTATGTCACTTTTTTATTGTTCTTATCTTGTCCTAATATATTCCTTCTTATCTGTTGTGATTTACTTTCACCTTATATTGTAAAAAAACACTGTCATTACAAAAACCTGATTATTATCTTATAAGCTTTTTTAATGCTGCTCTCACATTTATTCTGCTCCATATTACAGCCATTGGGCACATATGGCATTTGTGTGCATATCAGAAGGTGTAAACACACTTACTGAGAGATATTGTACTATCTTTTGAACATTAAAAGGGCCTCATCCTAATAAAAAAGCACCTTAATGTGCACAGGCAAACAGGATGTAGTTATTATTATTATTGTATTTTGTATTGTTCTCAATGCTCTTTTCTGTGATTTTTCCTCCAGCAAAAATGTCTTGTTGACTCTTGATGTATGTTATATAAAAGAGATAATGTGATTATATGAAGTAGTGAGCTCCTGCTTCCTGGGCTTTCCATATGAATTGCAGAGTATATTGAAGGAGACATGGGTAGTGAATAACAAACACAGTTTCATTCAAAAATAATACCCCACTGCTCCATCTGAATATGTGGAGATGTATGAGTTTTGACTCTAAATCAAGACTATGTATCATTTGAGAAAATAATGTAGTCATCCAAACAACTGAATTGGATTTATAGGCATTAAAATACACCATTGTTCAGTTCATATACTCAGGAGTTTTGCAGCTACCTAGTGGGTCTGATATGACCAGTATGTTTGCATGGGTAATGTTAGCTAATATTGGCAAATCTTTTAGGTATTTAAATTAAATTAAAAATAAATTATTGGACATGTAGTATTTTAGCATTTAACTTTGTCCCAATTTTTAACTTTGAGCCACATTGGATGCTGTTCATTAAAAATAAGTGTTTTACTGGAGCTTTATGTTAAGTTAGAAAACAAATTTTACTAGACAATCTTGAAAATCATTTAACACCATTAGTTAGATTTTTGCCTCACATACTACAGCAATATATTTCTTCCATTACATCTGGTGACAAAGCAGTTTTAGAGTAGCTGTTAGGTAGATATTAAACTTTACAAAGTCAAGCTGTGTCCCCTTTTCCTGCCAAAATTGTTTCACAACAATTAGTGGTAAAAGGCAGGGAAGAGGACTCAAATGTAGACACATTTGTGTCTCACAAGTGACATTTAGGCTAAATTCAGACTGCAGGTCTTCATGTTAAATTTGGATGTTTTGCTCAGATCCGATTTTTTTCTATGGCTGTTGACGTTGTTTAAATGTGACATATCAGTACCAATGTGAATTGACCAAGGCTCTGAAGTGACCCACATGTGTGAATGATGAGGAGGAGGATGTGGAAAAAGCAACATTTTTAACAATGGCCTTTTGTTAAGCAATGGCTTCCATGGCTGTACAGAGAAGTGTGGATGCGTCAGAGCCAAGAGTGGTGGGAGTGTGACATGAGCGGCTTCACAGACGCAGATTTCATCCAAAGTTTTCAAACTGTCTACAAACTTTATTACATTTGCCAATACCTTTCCACAAGACTCTCATCTCAGATGAAACAAAGTTGGCTAAAATGCAACTTGACTATTTAGACTGCGGTCACATTGTAAAACAGACACAGTAAAGGTTTTGGTGAGTGAGGCATAGCTGAACGCAAAAATAACATCCTGAACACATCAACACTGGCTGGTTTGTAGCCGTCTACTTAGGACAAAATTAAACAATGTACTAAGAAATTAAAGAGAAAAATCCGTTATGTTATTCCTTTTAGTTTTCCTATGTCTGATTACCGTGAGTTGACCATGACAAACTGCTAGATATATAGTATAACAGTGCTTAACCTCACCTGATATGACATGTGAGGTAAAAACACAGTAGTTTGATGATTGCCTCAGTCCTATCCTTTCATTTGTCTTCACTTTTTATTGCCAGTACCACCTGGTATGAGATGAAAACTCCTTCCAGCTGCTTGTACTTGTTAACTCATTTTGTCACATTCAAATACATCATGACATTAAACTGAAAGACACATTTTACAAATATTTGTGCTTAGTGTTTATGAAGTACTTCACTACTATCTTAATGCAGTCAGGTATTTTTGAAGTTATTGACTAAGTTTTAAAATTTTATGCCAGCTCATCTTAATACAAAGAACTTTAAAGCTCTGGGAAGCAATATCTGTGCAAATATTGCTACGGGTTTTGTGGCTGGGTGGCAGAACAGCTCTGGTGAGGTAGGTATTAAACTGAGTGAATAGTAGACTACAAAAATGGTGGCATGTGGGTTACAGGAAGTGATGGCAATGTCACTTCCTCCAAGATGGCAGCCTCCTTGAAGGTGAGCAGGTGGTAAGTGAGGTCTGTTCAGAAGTGGTAACTGTGAACCAGGGGTTTCCAAACATAGAGTTAATACAGGCAGTCCAAGTTCATACACATAAATCATCCACACACAGCAAACACAGATCCAACTCCTATGTAGTAATCCAATTCAAGGTCATACACAGAACAGCATCAAAGTCGCACAATCCTGATTCAGAAGCTTGGTCAGAAAAAAAAAGTCCAGAGTCATGCACACAGAGAAGTCCAAAATACATAGTCCTTAAACAAAGCATGTGTCCAGATTCAGTCCAGGGTTAAACACAGGAATCAGTCAGGCAGGATAGCCGGTAGAGGGGAAGATCACAGAAACAGAGTTACCAGGGTAAGGGTAGGAACAGAGCAGGTCAGAAGTAACTCACAGTAATTGCGGGTTTCACGGGCTAAAGCAGGGTCCAGGTCAGGCAGAAAAATATGTCCAATAACAGGTTGTCAGTTCAGATAATGCAGGCTAAATCATTGCTGTTGCGGTTCAGTTGGCTGTTTTTACAAACATTTGTAAAAGAATTGGTCGCTCTCAGGAGCTCAGTGAATTCCAGTGTGGAACTGTGATAGGATGCCACCTGTGCAACACATCCAGTTGTGACATTTCCTCGTTCCTAAATATTCTACAGTCAACTGTATTATATGAATGTGGAAGCGTTTGGGAATGACAACAACTCAGCCACAAAGTGGTAGGCCACGTAAACTGACAGAGCGACTGATGCTGAGACGTACAGCGCGAAGAGGTTGCCAACTTTCTGCAGAGTCAATCGCTACAGACCTCCAAACTTCATGTGGCCTTCAGATTAGCTTAAGAACAGTGCGCAGAGAGCTTCATGGAATGGATTTCCATGGCCGAGCAGCTGCATCCAAGCCATACATCACCAAGTGCAATGCAAAGAGTCTGATGCAGTGGTGAAAAGCACACCACCACTGGACTCTAGAGCAGTAGAGACGCGTTCTCTGGAGTGACGAATCATGCTTCTCCATCTGGCAATCTGATGGACGAGTCTGGGTTTGGCGGTTGCCAGGAGAATGGTACTTGTCTGGCTGCATTGTGCCAAGTTTAAAGTTTGGTGGAGGGGGGATTATGGTGTGGGGCTGTTTTTCAGGAGCTGGGCTTGGCCCTTTAGTTTCAGTGAAAGGAACTCTGAATGCTTCAGCATACCAGGACATTTTGGACAATTCCATGCTCCCAACTTTGTGGGAACAGTTTGGAGCTGGCCCCTTCCTCTTCCAATATGACTGTGCACCAGTGCACAAAGCAAGGTCCATAAAGACATGGATGACAGACTCTGGTGTGGATGAACTTGACTGGCCTGCACAGAGTCCTGACCTCAACCTGATAGAACACCTTTGGGATGAATTAGAGCGGAAACTGAGAGCCAGGCCTTCTCGTCCAACATCAGTAGGAAGCTCAACAAATGAGCTTCCGGAAGAATGGTCAAAAATTCCCATAAACACACACCTAAACCTTGTGGACAGCCTTCCCAGAAGAGTTAAAGCTGTTATAGCTGGAAATGGTGGACCAACGTCATATTGAACCCTATGGATTAGAAATGGGATGTCACTTAAGTTCATATGCGAGTCAGGGCAGGTGAGCAAATACTTTTGGCAATATAGTGTATGTCATGTGTCACCCACACATATTGTGTATTTCCCTGTGGATTACATCCAGGAATGCTGGGAGAAGCCTGGAAACTGGAATGGATTGAAGTGAGTGGGACTGTGGGGAAAACCCTACCTGGGTTTTGGATCTTTATTGAACTACAATATATTTTAAAACTGACTGAAACGTGTTCTGTTGTTTATTACAACACTTGTGTGGCTAAGTGATGCATACAGTTAAAAGTCCCAGTGCTACTGTTATACTCTATACTCCCTGCTACTGTTATACTCTATATCAGCACTCATGAAATGCCTCATGTCCAATCAAATTGCTTGGTCGGATCTAACTGTTGTATAATGTCTAATGGAGTTTTCAAGTTAGAGGAACATACAGTATGTACTCATGTAAAATAATTAAATTTAAAAAATATTGTTTTTTCATTCTTTTTTAAAAAAGATTATAGTAACAATAACATTAGTCATTTGCAAGATTTTTTTTATCTAAAGTGACTTATAAGTGAGGTAGAAAGCATGCTAAAACTAAGTCTGAGAACATGAATTGAAGGTAAGGTGCTATAGGAAGAAAAGATTTAATTTTAACGCATAGTGCAAAGGGTTAGGGTTTTTTTATGTTAGGAGCAGAGGAAGTTGTGAAAGAGTTCTGTTTTCAACAGTTTTTTTAAACATTGTTAGATAGGTAGCTGAGCCTGCAGACTTTGGTAGCTCATTACACCATCATGGGACAATTGAGCTGAATAACTTTGCCTGGGATCTTTTGCATTTTAGAGCTGGGACCACCAAGCAGCATTTATTGGCCGAGCACAGTGAGCAAGAGTGATTGTAGACCTGGATAAACATGTTAAGGTAGTTGTTACATGTTTGCTGTTGATGTGATAGCAACTGTGAAATGTAATGCTTCTTGCATTTGAGATGAGGAAACAATTAATTAGTGTGGGAAAATAGGACACGATGACAGTTATATTAAAATTACCTTATTTAGACAATGACCCTCTTAAACAGGGACTGAAAGAGGTTGACTTTGGCTGAGTTGGCTTTCATTCAAACCAATCTTGTAAAGGAGTTTACCATTTCCAGAAATGTTAATTTCCAGAAACATAACTTAATTTAGAGTTATGTTATGCGAATGATTTGCACAACAGGTTTATTGAAGGCATCTTATAGAAAACAGTTGGCTTGGAATGAGTTTTGTGAAATTCCGAACCTAAATGGTAAAGTAACAGGCTGCAAAACCAAAACAAATGAACAGTTATATGATTATTGTTATAAAAATGTTAATACTCTAATAACTTCCTTAAATAAGACCATAACCTAAGTTAAACAGAGACCAATTTAACTCCTTATATTGCCCATATTGTAATAGCTTCTTAATGGCTAGTCCATTGTCTAGAAAAAGTTAAATAGTATTGTGCTGGCCAGTCAAAAACCTGTGGAGGTATTGCTTACATGAAGAAATGAAGATTAAAACATCTATAAAGATCGTGGTGTTTCAGGAGAACAATATTAAAATGAAGAAAATCCTCCCTGCTACAACATTTTACCAGCCAAGTCACATCTGCCTTACCAGTCTTGAGCCTGCTGGGACTTCTTACTGTCTGGTAAATAAAACTATGTTCCTTGCCTCAGGCTTATTTCAGCAGGTGACTTTATAAATCCCCATATTCACAACTGAAACCTGCCATTATAATACAGCCTCTCTCCACTGCTGTACCCAGGAAATCAAATTTGTTTTAGGGACTTGTGTAAAGACACGCCTTCATGTAGTACAGGAGTAGGTCATATAGGAGTGTACTACAGTAAATTAGTATAAATATGTACAATATATATATATCTACTTCTGACATTAATTCATCAGTTGGGGGTCTTTACTTAAGTACATGTAAATGCAGTCAGTAAAACGATCCCAAACAACATACATGATTTATTTTCCAGTTTTTGTCACCATAGTTATTGGAGTTAGGGCAAAGTAAGGTTGAAGGTTTTCTAGCATGGGAATGTATTTTTTTAGGAGACATAGTCATGGAGGATTACACAATGAGGAAGATGATGGAGCGGACAGGCTTTCTGCTTTGGGGCACTGAGCCCCAAGGAACATCAGGATGAGTCAAGTCACAGATTGCAGAAAATTAGGAGACAGATGGGCTGATGGAATAGGTGACACTCTGTAATAGAGACTGCAGACTCTTTTATAATAAAGAATGACTCCATTAGTTTGGAATACATTTGATTTTACTCCCACTGCAACCCTCAGTTCTTTACTTAGCCCAGGTCATTCTATTAGCTGTCTGTGTCTGCAAATATACTGTTCTATGTCTCTTACCCAAGCTTCCCATGATCCAACTCCCCTGAAACAATTTAGCTGATGACCTCAACAACCTCTGAAAAAGGCTCTCTATGCTCTTCTGGTGTTGTGTATGGCAAATAAGGCTGGATATTCAATCAGAAACTGTTTTCTTTATTCTGTAATTTAATGAAATGCAAATTAGGCAATTAACAAGGTGACACACAATGAACCCTGATTGTACATTTGTAAACAGTGGTTTAGTTACACATTCAGTAAACACATTGATTTGAAGTTGTTTGTGTCTAGATGATGAAAAGCTAAATATTCACCCTTTTGAAGCTAAACACTCCACTACATTCTAAGCTCCAGCTTATCACTATCATCATCTACTGTTTTTACACTTTGCACTATATTTTTGTCATGGACCAGCTGGCAACTCAGGATGGTTTTAAAAGACTTGAGGCAGATGTTGACAGAGCAGATATCAGATCAAAAAAACAGAACAGGGTCAGAGTCTAGAATTATCCCATAAACGCAATCCAACATCCACAATCCAACATTCAAGTCAAGTGAAGTAACAGTCTCATGTCAAAGAACAGGTTTAGGCAGACTTACAGAGCTCAGTGGGTCAAAACAGGGTTGTAACAGACAGGCAGGCAAAAACAGGAGAATGGCTGGAGAGTTGATTCTGGTAGAGATAGCAGACAATCTGGCAGAAGGAAAAGGGCCACAGACCTGCTTAGGTTTTAGTGAATAGACTGAACATGACAATTTTTGATACAAAAATGTTGACTATAGCTTATTTGATTGATTCTACAATTTATTCTTATGGTACATGTTCTTAAAGTTCTTAATGAATTGTTTTTAATAGGCATGTGAAAATTACACAGGACCATCATAAAGCACGTATTTGGACAGTGGTAGCCATGGGTCAATAGGGATGCGACAGTGCTCTTGCCCTCCCTAACAGGTTAATCCAGCTTTTTTCACTGATCAGATCTAAAAGGCAAATGGTTATGTATCACCACAGCCACAGCCCTCTGTGAAATATTATCTTTTAAACTCTCCAAACATCATGTTACTGTACAAGGGCATAACTGGGGTCAGTGTTATTAGTGATGATAGCACTGGTATCCACTTCTGTGACAGAATCAAACAGAGAGACAGTAGGGATAGAAGAGCAAAAAAGTTAGGTGTCGTTCTATTATCTTGCTTTTGACTTGTGAAAAAGTATGAAAAACAAACCAAAGTTTTATTCCACTAAACTGAAATAACTTTGACAAATTTCATGCAAACACCTGTCAAGCAAATTATATTTTTCACCATTATTTATTTATTTAAAATTTGAAATTTCTCTAGTGGAAGTAAAATGCATAATTGCCTTGTTGTGCACAGTCTGCAGTACCACATCACAGAAATGTACAAAGCATATACACATACAGTTCAATAGATAAGTGCCAGTTTGTGCAAAACATTGACAATTTATCCTTACCGAGACAAGAACCTGCTGTTGTTTTTGCAAGTAATGATATCAGCCTGACAATGATGAAGATGAATGTGCAATTTAACTATGTACAGACGACACAATTCAACAAGCCATAGCAGCTCATAGACAAAAAAGACAGGAAATCAAGGCATAAAACACATTTATGCATTCTACCACAGTCATTGTTGGAAATAACTTTTGACAGAAGATGAAAGTGGAAAAAAGGAATTTGGCATTAATTAGGAGATCCATATCCTTTAACCCTCTCTGCTTACCAAATTAGATGTTGTAGTTTAACCAGTGTTATAGTACAAGTTTCAATGTGTTTGACTCTGTAAAATAACACAAGAACAATCCTGCACAGCATAGTCAGAGTGGTGGAGATCATAATGATTCCCTAACAGTATAAAAGCAGCAATAGGCTATAAGACTGTTAAAACATCATTATGAGAAAAAGTGATGCGGGAAATTAAAGCGGCCATATTATGCTTCATTTAGGGTTTATATTTTATTCTGGGCTTCCTTATGTCATTTTCATGTTAAAAATGTGCAAATGCATGTTATAATGTGCCTCTATGCAACAGCTTCACTGGCTTCTGAGCTCTTCCCCCACCCCACTTTCCTGAATGTTTCTGCTGCCCTGTGCTAAGCGTGGCTATAAGCAAAACAGCTAATACTTCTGGCTAGTGTCAGCACTGCTGTGGTGGCTGTGTCTGTTACTTGTTCTGGTGCTTTTGCAGAGATTGATATTCTTGCAGGTTAGCTGCCATGGCCAGCCTGAGAGGGTGAATGGCATACTGTTTGTGCAGGAGCCCAAATTGTATGGCCAGTTACGGACATGTATACAGCTAGGGTGTATTGTTGGCCATGGCTGTTGCTGGTTCTGGTGTTTCTGCAGAGGTTGATATTCTTGTAGAACCTTTCACAGGTTAGCTGCCATGACTAACCTGAGAGGGTGAATTGGACACTGTACATGTAGGAGACCAAACTGGATGGCCAATTACGGACTTCTATACTTCTATACATTTATATATACAAAAACACCTTCATTTAAAGCTTTGGGCATATGACTATGTCAAATGTGGGCACCCAGCTTCATAATAGTATATATGTAACATCAAATATAATATGACCACTTTAAAGTTGCACTAATCAATATTTTTACTATTATATTTATTTAACAATGGAGAACATGTGTGTGCTATTAGAAGGTGGCCTATAGTAAGAAAGAATGAGAAGAAACTGATATTTTTTGTATCTTTTAGCTTATTGTTTTGGTTTTATGACGTGGAATTTTACAGGCTTGGTTCGTCACTTTTAAAGGGCAGCTGTTTTACTATACGTACTGTACCTAAATTGCACTAAACAGGTTACAGATGAAAGTGGCGAATAGCTGTGGAACATAGCAAAAAGCCAAATATTTCTCTCATTGACAGAGTGGAGAGTGGAAAGCATTCATGTTCATCAAATATACTTAAAGATCTTAATATGTTGCCATATTTACTCCTGTACTCCAAATGGCTAAAAAAGTTGCTGGTAATTTGTCTTTTCCTGTCTTGTCTTAATTCAATTAGTTATTTGTGTGACTAATTTTTACCATATCTGTTGTGTTATACCGTTTTATAGTTGTATTTGGTCAAGGTGAGGCAAATTTTCTAAAATGTTTTGAAGCAAAATCTTTAACAATATAATCATACTATAAACTCATTCTGTTTTTTTATGTAAAGTCTTAATGTGTATAGTGTAATGTGGCATGAAATTGAAATATTCAAGCAAAGTACCTCAGTTTTATACTACTCTGGGTTAAATTCAACCACTACATACCACTACAAATCCTTGTGTATATACTATATTATTCCAATTATTGAATTTAGACTGACCAGCTTGGAAAGACTTCAAACACACGGACAGAATGCATAATACATATTGGGTCCAAAGTTATTGCCTCATTTTCACCTCATCTTTCACATTTTCCACCTATCTTGGTTGTTTGACCATCTTCCTTTGAATATTTATTCTTTGAAGTACAAAAAAGCTATTGCTGACGTGAACAGCGAGGACAGATTTCAAACGGTGGCTGCTAGAAATAATCAGTGAGAAACTGATGAAGTGAACCTTTGGACTAATGAAAACATACGTGAGATGTGGGTTTTTGTGTGAATCAGTGTGTGTTTGTTAACAAGAGAGAATAATCAAAACAGAAAAAAACTCTAATGACAAAAAAAGAAATAAGCAGATGTCAAATCATTTTACTCGAGACACTTGCAAGAGAGAAAATCTATTTAGAAAGTGAATTTATGAAACTGTCTTCCTCACACACACACACACACACACACACACATACACACACACACCTCTTAGTGTTATAGGTCTTTTATGTGAGAAAGGTCGATCTATCAGACAAGGCTTTTTATATTTCACCAATTTATTTTTCCGTTTTCTGTGTCACTGTGTATTTAAAGACAGGTTGAAGTATTTAAAGCAGCAAAAACCAGCAGCAAACATTTCACACGCTGGACTGATGCTTTATATGATAATACAACACGCAAATACAGTATTATTTTAGGCTTATAAACATGATGGCGTGCTTTACCATAAATATGTGCTTGTACAAGATGAGTTTTGCTTTTGGCTCAGTTGATGTTATAATTTGTTGCTACAGTCATCTAATTAGAAAACAATGAAGCATCAAATCTAAATACAAAAATAAACAAATACAATGTGTAGCTGTAGGCTTTTTCCTTTTCCTGAAGGTTATAATTAAAGTTCAACACATATGACTATTCTGTAATGATTCATAACACTTGAGATAAAGTGAGAAAGAGGAAATGCACAACGTGAATAAACAAACAAAATAAAAAAAAGAACAAGCATTCTTTTGTTTTTCCCACTAGCATTTACTCCATATAGCATATTGCAAATACATTTAAAAATGTAATGTGTAAACACTGTACATCCTATAATTTGAAAGGAAATTTGGTGATGGGTTGATTCTAGCTTCAGATACATTAATAACCTTATTGTGTTTCCTAAAGAAATGGGACCCATTGCAAAAGCTAAACACCAAAGATGGGGTTAAATGATTAATTTCTCTGGGTCCTGGGTACATTTGGCCATTTTAACTACTTTTTACCTTTACCATGCCAATGTTTGGTATCTTTTTTTCAGCACAACCTCACCTGTGTGATGGTATAGTTATTTCTTTTCATTTTGATATACTGTATTAACAAATTGTACTTTGAATACACACAAGAAACATAAAAACCTTTTTGTCATTGTCTTCTGTGCTTGCTAGTACTGTCAGTGTGTAGAGTGCTCTTGGCAGATTTTGCCTATTTTTTCCCATTTCTTCCTGCAGCAAAAATAAGGAAAACATTCAGGAAAATGCATCGCCAGATGCACCTATTTTTTCAACACCATTTTCTAGAAGTAAAAAATTTGAAGTCCGCACTGTCAACACAAGTTGAAAGCTGGACTGGACTTTGTCTGGCTACTACGTTAACCTAAAATCGGTTAAGTGATTTGGACATGCCAACGCGTCCATCGACCCCAGAGGGTTAAGAAGCCTGGTTATGTGTATACATGGTGCATAAACCTATATGGGTTTATAAGGTTTCTCTAATCCCCTACCCCCATTACGGAAACCAGGTTTTCCATTAAGAAATAAACCTATTCGAAAAAGCTGACTGTAACCCAGTAACTTAAAGGTATATAAATGCAGTGACCAATAGCACACATAAATGGCAACTTTCCATTCTTATATATTAAAAACATATCCTCATTATATTAATAGAAAATTTAATAGGGTTGTATCATATGCCTTATGAAAATATATGCCCCAAATTGAGTTGCCCCAATAAATGTTGCCCCAATTTGACAGCAGGATGGGTCGTTGAAATTGACCTCACCCTAAATTGTGTGTTGCTATTGTTCTTTCAATGGCATCTTTCAATTGAAATTCCGGTTCTCTAGACTTAAGTAGAAAGAAACATATAAGTTGCCAATCAATAGACACTGCTTAGACACGTGCTTTAAACACTTCTATTTTCCAAAGATTTTTCTTTTTTTTGAAAATATGTTTGAAAAGGTCTCTTATCCATACCTCTATCCATCTCAGTTAGTGTCAATTAAGCTGTAGGTAGTCTCGCTATTTCTCTAAACCATTGCATTAAGGGGTTTCAATCAATATCACAGTCCATGTAACATAAAAATGTAGTATGCATATTGACATCTTGGAGTTTACCATGTGGAAGCATTATATGGACTAATTAATTTTATTTGTAGAATTGGAAAAACACTATGAATTTACCATAATATTTCTTCTCAGAAATAGATAAATACATCCCTACATGATCTACTCCTGTACTACATGAAGTCATGTCTTAACACTAGTCCCTGAAACAAATCTGATTTCCTCTGTACAGCAGTGGAGAGAAGCTGTATTATTATGACAGTTTTCAATGATAACTCTGGGGATTTATAAAGTCACCCACTGAAATAAGCCTGAGGCAAGGAACATAGTTTTATTTACCAGACAGTAAGAGGTTCCAGCATTTGGATGTGCCAGTGGGTCCAGCGCCCCCAGAGGGTTAATCAAGAACAAAACTAACCCTAAGCAAAAGGTAACTTTTCTTCAGAACACCAAAAGAAAGGGAAACAGGCAAACATCACACAAGCACAGATCAATAACATAGGGATGAACTAAACAGACTGTCCACATTCCAAAGTCCTCTTAATAAAACAGCCTATTAACAATCCAAAAGCAAATTCAAAATTCAATAATCCAGAAATCCGTAATCCAACAACAGACCAAAATCCAGACCCAGAAGACTAGAGACTAGAGGCAGGGGCAGAGGCCATATTATCAAAAAGGCAAAACAAATATAAACCAGAGAATCTGAATCAGACTCAGACTGGTTTCTCTGTGGTGCAGCCAGAGAGATCAGGTCAGGCAGGAGGCAGGCAGGATCAGTAACCTGGCAGTCGATCAAAACTGGTAAGCAGGCTTGAAAATCTTTTAAAAGACGAGAGTGAACAATCTGGAAGAGAAGTAGTGCATCTTATATAGTCAGCGGGACAGATGTGAGAAGTGAAAGTGATTAACCGGAGATTGGATGAACAGTCAAACAGGAAGTGGAGATTGTGACAAGCTTGACCTCCCCAGATGACAATAGTGTTGTTAGTGTGTACTCTAAAAGTGCTCACGGTGAATTATTGTTAGCTCTGCAGTTCCTGCCAGAACTAAAGCATGTTCTAGTGTCTTTTCCATCACTCTTGTATGACAGTAAACTCTTAACCTGTACTACATATATATTCTGTGACTGTACTCTCAGCTATTATCAACTCTATTTTCACTCACAGCAGAATTTTGTACAGCATGACACTGTTGAACCCATTAGTTTCCCAGTATTGTAACATACTTTTCTGAATCCCATAAGGATATTGTTGTTTGAACAGCTGCACATATGTTCAAGGAGACCACGGCAGGTGGCCAGCAGATATTGAGATTTGAACCCCTGCCCCTAGAGTTCATGGATGAATGCTCTGCTAACTGAACAACTGCTGTCATTTAATTATCACATTTAAAAAAAATCTCCTCTTGGTATGATCTTCATCTGTAGTTTGTCTTTACTAATAAGTCTTTATGGGGCAATATGGTGTTTAGCATAACATTTACTAAAGTCACCACCTTTGTTTAGCATGTTAGAATGCTAATAATTGCTAATTAGAAGAAAACACTAAATAGAGCTAAGACTGGAGCGACATTAGCTTTCCAGGCATTTGTCAGATAAGAATGCATTAGATAAAGTGAAATGAAAATGATGCTTAAAGTAAATTCGAAGGGAATCTGAGTCAATTCATGTGCAGAACATAAATGTTGGTAGATTATTTGAAGATAATTCATCCAAAAAATGGTTAAGACATTTCACCTAGCTCAACAAACGCTGATGGTGTCAGGAGAGGTTAACACAGAAAACGTTGTATTTCACACGATAACACTAAGCCTTAGGTGATCACTAAGGCTTAAATCACCTGGGTTTTATGCAGTTGTAGATCTTAAATGTCCATATAACATTTCATGGTAATCTGTCCAGGTGTTCAGATTTCCCTCATGACCCCAAAGTGGTAAACAGCAACAACAACAACACACACACACACACACACACACACACACACACACACACAACCACCTTACAGTTCTTGAACTGACCTATATATAATTTCATTTCATTTGAGATCACACGTTCATGTCGTGCTTGAAAGCCTGACCTATTTTTTAAAAACAGATTTCCAGCCTCGCCATTTATCATTTCTCTGCCTTTCCACTGACAAGGAAGGTAATGACAGAAGTTGGTGTGGGAGAGACAAGGGAGGAGGAGGAGAGTTAATGGATACAAAAAGGGCATACAATATTTTGTTTGTTAAGGTTGCAAAGCAGTTGTTTGCTTTATGTTGGCGTGTGAATGAGCCCAAAGAGAAACTGTTGCCAACTGAAGCACAACATTCCTATGTGGTGGAATGGTCTTGTGATCAATGAACCCACTGCTGGCCAGTTAAAATGGTATATTATTCAGAAATGAAACAACACACACACACGTGCACAAAGCAATGTCAGTACACACAATAATTCAAAATTGTTATTAGTACTGTTAGATGCACAACACAAACTTGAAACTGTTTTTAACCTGCAAAATACTGTTTTAGTTCCCTCTCAGCAATTATAAGCTTTATTTCTATCCACAACACACAGCTGTTTTGTATAGCAAAGCCCCGATAGACCCAGTTGATGCTGCCTTCTTCACTAACTAGAGTTAGGTGAAACCTGACAAGACTAGAATTACCACCTTGCATTTGTATGCTTTCACCAACCAGTTAACTTGAAGCTCAAATGCTTTCATATGTCTCTGAGATACAGCTTTGATAAGAATGAAACAGATGTGTTTGACTTTGACCATCAAAACATCCAAGTGGATGTTTGTGCCATTTTTGAAGAAATTCCCTCAAGGCGTTCCTGAGATGTGTTCACGAGAATGGCTGTTGCCAAGACAGAAGTGTTATAAACACGAAAAATGTTGCATAGGACAAACATAGTTTGAAGTATTTAACTGATTATGACACATTCACATGTGCTCTTATCCACCTTTAAAACCAAAAGTCCTCTTTTTCTTCAATGTATCACTCCAAACTGTGCCTAATGACCTACCTGTGAGATATAAAGTTATAAGGTTTTTTTCACTTATACAACCATATGATATTTGGTTCATGATTCAGTGATTGATTTTTATTATATGCCTTGTACTTTTATCAGTTTATATGTAAAAGATATGTACAGCATCTACATAGAATATGAGGAATAAATATAATATTTCAAAGAATTTCAATGAATAAAAATAAAATAATAATAAAACAAATTACCTTTAATGCATGCTCCCAGGTTTAGGGACTAGTGAGGAGTAAAAACTTGCTTTTGTACCTCACTAGTCCCTTTGAATAAAAGTGCCACATTTAGCCAAATGCCTAATGTAATGTAAATGTAAAAAATTTAGCTTTTTTGATTTACTCCTCTGTTTTCTGGTTGCTTTGTAATGCCTTTATTTTGTTCTAACAAAAAAAATATCCATACACATTGAGGCCATTCAAGTAAACTGTTAAAATAGCTTCTCAGTCATTGTGTTTAAGTGTTTATTCTGTGAATTGTTGTTCTGTGAACCGTGACATTTGGAATTGAAAACATATACACAACACCTGGAATTCTAACAGAGGTGCAGTCCCTCACTAGGGGATATTGGTGCGTCAATATAAGCACCAAACACCTAACCTTGTAAGGTATCATTTCTTTCATCTCTTTCTCCCATGTTAACCCACACCTCTTCCCTGTTGTGAGAGTGATGTGAGTCACTGCCTGTCTTGTTCCTCATTCAGAAAAGCTATCAGATCTGCAAAGGTCATGGATGAAATAGTCATTTTCTATGTGAAAAAGATCACAGACCACGGAGAAAATTATTTTTGATGGTTCACCAATTATCAAGAATTGTAATGGCAATAATCTGTTTTAGTCCCCCTTTCTGATTTTTTTTGCATATTTGTCATACTGGAATGATTCAGATCATTAAACAAATGTTTGTATTACACATAGATAACCTGAGTTAATACAAAAGGCTGTTTTTAAAATGATGATTTTATTTATTAATGGAAAAAAACTGTTCAAACCTGCCTGGCCATATTTAAAAAGTTGGTAAATCATGAATGAGCTGTGATTAACCACATTTCTTTGGAAAGCTGAGTTCAATTTCACTTGCCATACCCAGACCTGATTACTGACAGACCTCTTGAATCAAGAAATCACGTAAATAGAAGCTGTCTGACAAAGTGAAGCACACTAAAAGATCTCAAAAAGCAACACAGAGACAGAAATAATTGACATGTATCAGTCTGGAAAGGGTTCCAAAGTTATTTCTTAGGCTGACAGTCATTATCCACAAATTAAGAAAACCTAGAAGAGTGGTGAACCTTCCCAGGAGTGGCCGGTCTACCAAGATTACTCCAAGAGCACAATGACAACTCATCCAGGAGGTCACAGGAGACAGCAGAACAACATCTAAAGAAGTGCAAATCTCACTTACCTCAGTTAAGGTCAGTGTTCATGAATGAATAATAAGAGACTGGACAAAAATGGCATCTATGGTAGAATTCCAAGGTAAAAGCCAGAGCTACTCCCAAAAAATACAAAGGCTTGTTTCACATTTGCCAAAAAACATCTTTGTTTGATTTGGGGCAAATATTCTGTGGACTGATACATTTTTTGTTGAACTTTTTAGAAGGTGCGCGTACCATTACATGTAGTGTCAAACTAACACAGCATTTCATAGAATGTCATGTCAAACATGGTGGTGGTAGTGTGATTGGTTTGGGCTGCTTTGCCACTTAAGGACTTGGACGACTTGCCATAATTAATGGAACCGTGAATTCTGCACTCTACCAGAAAATCTTGTCCAGCCATCAGTTCATGAACTCAAGTTTAATGGCACTTGGGTTATGCAGGACAATGATCCAAAACACTCTAGCAAGTCCACCTCTGAATGGATCAACAGACAAACAAACAAACAAACAAAGTAAAAGGTTTTGGAGTGGCTTAGTCAAAGTCCAGACAGCTTTTTTCACTCAATAAATGAAATTACCATTTAAACTGCATTTTGTATTTACATGGGTGTGACAAATACGCAAACAAACAAACAAACAAAAAAAAAAACAGGAAATACGTTTTCACAGCACTATAAATGCTGCAAGAAATAAGATAAAAAGAAAAGAAGGAAGAGAAAGAAAAAGTAACAAGAGGAAAAGAGAGGAAAGAAAGATGATGTACTAGCATAATGTTGTGTATTACACTGTGGTAAAATCGCTGGTCTAATTCAACCCTAATTCCAAAAAAGGGTCGCTGTGTCTACTTAAAAACAGAATGCAATGATTTGCAAATCTCATCGACCAATGTTTTATTCATAGAACGTAGAAAACCTGTCACGTGTAAACTGAGAAGCAAAAATAAGGTAATTTTGAAATCAATGACTGGCACATCAAAGAAGATGGGACAGGGCCATGTTTGCCACTGTACAGCAGCCCCTCTGCTTTTAACAACAGTCTGTAAACATCTGGGAACTGAGGAAACAAGTAGCTGGAGTTTTGAGGGGGAGGAAGGTTCTCTGATTCTTGCCTGATATAATATTCTAACTCCTGGGTCTACTTCGTTGTATATGTGTTTCAAGATGCACCAAGTCCTGGAACAGGAAAAGAAATAGCTGGAGCAGGAAAAAAAAGACATGCAACAGGAAACAGGACTGGGTAAAAAGAAAAGTCAGAAGAAAAGGCAGAAGGAGAACATAAAACTGGAGGAGGAAAAAACTTAACTTGAGGTACACTGCCTAAAACTCTAGAAGAAGTGGAGATGTTGCTGGTTTGGCTTTAAGAAGTTAGAGACTGTGAACTGAAAGACAGAGGTGAAGAAACAGATGTGTGGAAAAGAAAAGAAGGACACCCTCTTTACCATACTTGTCTTATACTTAGCCTTTTGACATCACCCTCACCCCTCTTCCCTCCACCAACCCTCTACCCTCCTCCCTACCTCTATTAGCTTCAGCTAGGGGAAGCTAATAGGAGGTTGTAGGTTGATTCTTGACCTTGGGCAGGGGTTGATCTACAGATTTTTCTAGATTCTCTTTTGATATTTTGCAATGCATGAAGTCTTTGCAATTTTACATTGAGGAACTTTATTCTGAAATTGTTTGAAAATGTGTAGGTGCAGCTTTTCACAGATTGGATTGACCATGCTTCACTTAGGGGTGCCCAAAGCTGTGAGATATGCAAAGTTGTGTAATGGTTAGCACTGGTGCCTCACAGCAAGAAGGCCATGGGTTCAATTCCCAGGTTGGCTAGGGTTTTTCTCTGTGCAGTTTGTGTGCTTTGAATGGAGAATAGTTGTCTTTGTCTATATGTGGCCTTGCGATGGACTTGCTTGTTCAGTGTGTACACTGGATGATAGCTGCCATAGGATCCAGCAGAACTGCAATCCCTACAGGGCTAAGTGGTTCAGAAAAGGGATGGATTTGCTAATCATTGCTTTCTGCTTTCATGTCACAACCTTTTAGGGTTAATCACCTGTGATATAGATGTGATTTTTTAAAGCACAATTTGATAGTGTGATCAAAATCAAGAAGATTGTTTTGCCTGTGGCAAGCAGACTTTTGTTGTTTTTTTGTTTTATTTGATCATTTTGTTTAGTTATCACAGCAAGGTAGAAAGTAACATCATGCTGCTTGTCTTTAGCCTTTTTACAGAAGTGAGTAGTACCATCTGTTTTCTGAAAATTTGATTGTACAACACCTTTTTATATATAATTCTTTCATCATACTTTTCTGTATTTCTTTGTTTTCTGTGCCAATGCATGTTGGTGTCACAAATCATGACCAGACTCAACAGCACTACACAGATGGAGCAGATTCAGTTCTGTTTAATGGCAGCAGTAAACTGAACATGTAAGGATGATCAAAAAGTGCAGACAGAAACAGAGATCAAAACCAGAACAGATAATTACAAAGGATCAGACACAGGGACAGATATCCAAATGGCTGGCATAAAATCAAAGCGTAGGTATCAGCCAGGTAACAAAAAGGCTGCAGAACTGGTGCAAAGAACAACCAGTAGGCAGACAGAGTACGAGTGAATCTGCTCTCTTATGAGTTGATGACTGGATTCAGGTGGTGAAACAAGTAGGAAGGCAGACGTGATGCACGGTGTGAAAGGAGGAGAGACGTAGCTCATGGCAGACAACTAAGACCCTGTCTAGACCTTGTATTAATATGCATCCTGGGCAATCAGATCACGAGAGGACAGAGCTCAATACGGCCATCAAGACAGATTGTGACCTGATCACTCAAACCATTTGCTGAAGTTGTCTGGGGCAGTCTGGAGGGTGACTGATGACAGTATGGTCATTTTATACATACATGTAGCTGCAATTTAGGTACAATGAAAGATGCTGCTTTGGTAATAAAACATACCTGGTTCAGGCAAAGTTTGCTCTTATTAGAAATGTCCTAGCTCAGTACATGGGGAATAATGAGACAGATGACTGCACCATACACTGCTAACATTAAAGCATTTCATTGCTCCAGGGTTATTAATGTGATCTGATCATCTGTTACTGACTCTATAATACTGGCTTTCGTATCAGCCTTTAAATTTCAGTATGACTGGAACTCATCAGTGACACATTGACAACACACATCACTTTTGATCGATGAATTCTTGCATCTGACTGTTGACTGCAGCTCTTTACGCACGTCTTGCTCTCAGCCTTTGTCACTTCCCCTTTATTTCTTTCTTCTCCCACTATTTTATCTTATGGGGTGATGCTCATACTCTCTTATTTTCCTCCCACTGTGTGTGTGTGTGTGTGTGTCTGTGTGTGTGTGTGTGTGCTTTGTTCAGAATCATTCTTGTGTCAGTCAAGCCCCCAGGTGGAGAAAATGCTGTGCAATTGGTTGCGCACATAATACAAAGTCCTATCTTTCATAACAAAGCAAGAGATTCAGTGGTGGTCCTGGGTCTTTTGATGCCATAGCCAGCTTTCATTGAAATCTGCTAACAGGTACAACAACAAACACACCATACTTTTAATAGTATAGCAATAGTCTAGTACTTCATCGTGAGATATATTTTCAGCCACTCCGTGATTGATGCTGATTACTGTGGGACCACAAAGGTGATCATGACTCACTGCTGAGCTCAGATGGATCATATACCTATTATCAATATTCTGTGTGATATATATAATGACGTTTACATCAGGCTTGTATTTCACCAGTTGTGACTCGCTTGCCTCGGGTGTATAACGACAGCACATGCAGGCATACACACCCAAAAAAACACACACAGGATGCATTTCTTAGTCCCTTATACAACCCTAAACCATTGCAATTACATGTGGAGGTCACTGGCTTCAAGGAGAGCCATCATATAATTTCCTAACTATTCCAGGATTATGAGAAAGAATGGGCCCTGGGCACAGATACAGTCTAGCAGTTAGGATTCCTGGTTTTCACGTAGTCCTCGATTCAACTCCTGGTACGAAAATTGCCTTCTGTCAAAGTGTCCTTGGACAAATCACTTTGACAGACTGCTACAGTGGCAGACTGTCTTTGGATCGTTAGTGATCCAAAGACCCCAAACATTATTGGATTAACCGTGTCAAAGAAAGGGGGAAAACCTAATCACAGCTAACCCTATCTAACCTAATCTTACCTTTAGCCTTGTGCAGGAGAGAAAACACTCACACAGCAGTTTTGGGATGTGATATATTCTGCTGTCTGCAGGGCTGCCCTGAGGAATGTGAACCATGGAAACCTCCTCTGTGTAAGAATTCAGAAAATCATTTTCGTTCCTCCACAGAATTTGTTAATTTTATCAATGAGTATGAGAGGTTTATTTTGAATCATCTTGATTGTGATTTCTGTATTAATTCAGTCCCCATTGTTTCCTTTTTTCTCTGTCTTTGTGTGTGTGCATGGAGGTGTACGTCACCCCTAAACTAATATTGTTGAAGTATCCCTGCGGCACAGAATCACAGGAAGCCTGAATCAGCTATTGACTCTGTCCTCCTTCATTAGAAAAGTATAAAATCACTACATTATTGATTTTTCTGTTTAACCTTTGCCTCATTTGATCTCTAACATTATTTTCTGTCCTCCCTTTCTCTTTTTGTCCAATTGTCTTCTTTTTTCTCTTTTTGTGTTTCTGCTTTCCACTTTATGGGCACATAATGACTACAAATTCCAATTTCTCCTCCTTATCACCTTTTATTCTCCTAATTGTCTATTTTTCTTTCCCTTGTAGGTTTACAGTTGCATTTGTTCCTGAGAGAACCCATTGTGTCTGGGTGACCTTAAACTGACCTCTCTCTGTCTACTGTGAGCATGATTTGACTGACTGCATTTCTATTTCAGGCCCTCACACAGCAGTTCCCAAGAGGAGTGTTTTCTGCATCATAAAGTCGTCTTGACTCAAAAATTAACAGCAATGATAATAAACATGAATCGTTGCAGTTTAGAAATCTGAACAATGAATGTAAAGACACAAACCAAATCACTAGTAATCATTTGTTCCATATATCTAATAATTTCACACTGCCTCAGATGACTGGCGATAGTTTAAATGCTGAATGACTATTTGAATTATATGATTTTGATGTAAAGGTCAGCATTTCTACTAACAAGGCAAGGTAACAATATATATCAGCTGTGTAACCTTTTACATTTTACATAACTGGAGTATTTATGCTTGTGGTGATGTTTACATGTTGTTAGTGGAAAAACCACTGAATCTAAGATGGGTTTTTGTGAACATTTTTCACAACAGATGGCAATGAAGGGCACATCTGCAGGCACTTACGGCGTGTGTATATGTGTGTGTGTACATGAGTATGAGCATCTAAATGTGTGTTTTTATACATGTCTGTCATCCTATGAAGACTGCTGCATTCAGGTCGACCTCAGAATGGCGAGGGCAGGTGGAGACGGCGGGAAGGCGACAGAATACCCAAGAGAAAAAGAGACAGGGAGCAGAGGGTGCACCTTAGTCAGACTGTGACAGATAAAAAAAAGGCAGACAGGAAAATGTGTTGTTAGCCAATAAGCAAGGGAGACAGGCATCCAAGAAAAGGAGACGAGCGAAGTGGGAGGGGCAGTGGGTGTAAGGACTGTGGACTGAAACAGGCAGAATACACTTGGGGGTGAAAGGATGCAAAAGAAAGCGACAGCGACAGAGAGAAAGGGAGCTCTTATGTCACTCTGAAGAGGCCATGTCTCCTGTCTGACCTTTTCTGACAAATTCACACTCTTTCACCCTTTCCCTTTTGGATCCCACCAAGCCTTTCAAAACTGCCCTCTGTGGCTCCATCTAGCTTTTATTTTATATTTTCCCACCTCTTTTCTCATAAGAAATATTGGTGAGTGATGGCAAATGACTCTGACCTCTTGTGCTGCTGCTCTCCACTGGGGTCTTAACTGTGGCAATTTAGTAATTAAAGCTTACTCTACTGTTCCTGCAAATGACTCTGGAGAAAAATGTCATGTCAAGTCAATGGGCGAGGATAAGAAACTGGTGAGAACCACCCTGTGTCTATCCTTTTCCCAGCTTGTCACAACCACTGGGATGGCGTGACTACTTCCAAATTCTTCTTAACAGCAAGTCAATTAATAGTGACAAGTGACAAGAAAAAAAAAATCCATCTTGCTGGATGTCACATTTACTCTTATTGTTGATTGGACTGGTAGCATTAGATATGTATTGCAATATCAAAGTTCAGAAATATAGATAATACAATAGATAATATTCACACCACCCATAAAAATATTTCCATGAACAATCAGTCCTCCCTTTGTTTTTTATACCTGGACCCATATGTTTAATAATAGTGTGTGTATTTTAATAATGAAAGCCAATTAGAGCCTGTTAGTCAACAGTAGGTAAATGACATTTTAATAATGAAAAGCCAGTCACTGTTTGCTGTTGACCAGTGTGTCAACAGCAATCTAAACAGATTTAAGCTAGACTTATGCCTCCTCAAGGATTTAGGCTGGATGACTGAGCAGATCATTGTGTAGTGGAACTGTGTAGAAAAATGAATATAGCAGTGCTGCACTCTGTAGGACAGACTATGCAACTACATTTATATGTTAAGTCACACATATTCAAAGACACAAGTGCAGATTAATGGAAAACACAATTAAACTAGGAAAAACAATTAAACTAGAAATTCATATAAATTACAGTTATCCTTATTTTTTCAAATGTATGTATTATTTGTAATACAGACAGCGATGATCAGTGTATGTTGTTGGTCATGTTCACTGCTTTACTAGTAATGGTTCTTTGTAACTTTATCCACCTGATGCCAGAATCATATAAGGTCAAATTCCTTGTTGTCTTCTTATGCAAAGGGCTGGGAACTGTCATTTATTCTTACACTGTTTTAAGCATAACAAACCTCGCGATATGTCAAGAAGCCTCGCGATACTTCACACATTGGCTTGTAAACTGGAGGGATTTCTGAGTGTGCAGAGCAGCAAACAGGCAACAGAGGAAAGATAAGCTATCTGCGTCTAACCTGTTCCGCTCCACAAACAAGTCAGCTTTTAGGTGAGGACATATTCTCCCGATTTAATCTGTAATAAGGAAAATGCTAGAAATGTCTTTTAAGCGTATGACCATGCTAGCATCTTCTGCACAACTGCACTTCAATTCATTTTAAACTTCCTAACGCTAGCCTGTCGAGGTAAAGAAGCGTAAACAAATGTATAAAAAGCTAAACACAGAGAAAGCATAAGGAAAGTGCCAGTGTAATGTGGCATAATTTATCAGCTAAATGTTAGCCTTTGCTTTTAGAGGCTAGGCTAAATTCTTGTGGTATTTGTGCTGGTGAGCAAGAAAGCTAACTGTTAGCTTCCCATAGCTATCTTTTATTTGCAGTAGCTAGCTGGTAACTTTTTTTGCGTTTTGCAATGGTAATGTAGTGAGTATTAAAGTAGAAGTTATATCATGAATTATGCAGAGTTAATGTAATACGTTCGTTTTATTGAGTTATTCCAATTTCCCTATTGAGTATATGTGTAACCAATGTGTTCATCTTAGCATTAACCTCGTCACTGTAGCTTCTGATTGAATATTAGTAAATGGTGTGTGTATGTAAGTTTTATTGCTTCAGTCACTACTTTACTGGCTCTTACTTTTGCTCTGAACCTCCCAGTTGTGCCCTGCAACACTAGCGACTGTCAAAATGGATTTAGAAGATGACACTACAGTGTTAACGACCCTGAAGTCTTTCAATTCCTTCATCAGCCGCCCTGAACATCCTCAGCGGCTGTCAGATCACTCAGCAGCAAGTGGAAACCTGCAGAGTCAGTACAAACGCAGCATGGAGGTATGCAGAAACAGGCCGCATCATCACTGACTACAGGGAGTATTAACATGCAGCCACCGCACTGAATGACCTGTTTTCTTTTGTAGTTGTTGGAAGCAGCAGAGAGGGTTCAATATAAGAATCGCTACCTTCAGTTGGACCAGGAGAAGAAGCAGATGGAGCTAAGTCACAAGCGAGCTCGATTTGAACTTGAAAAGGCTGCTTCAGACAGTGCAAGAGACTTTGAGGTACAGGTCCCATAATGTTATAAATTGACAATGAGTTATAATATTACATTTTCTCCCATTTTTTTCCAGTAAGATTTTTCTTTCACAATTAGAGAATCTTATATGAACTGAGTGTCTGAGAGTTAAAGCCAAGGTGAAAACCAATTTCTAAACATTTAATGTCACAGCATGAAGTAGACCGGAACCAGGAACTTACGGGTCGCATTAAAAAGTTGGAGGAGAGAGAGACTGAGGCAGGAAAGAAGCTTTCAGAGCAAGTTGAGGCAAATCATGGTCTCCGCAAGAACCTGGGGATCCTGACCAAGAAACTGGAGGAGCGAGACTCAAGACTTAACACTGCTAATCAGGTACGTATACGTGTGTTGTACACACAATTATTTTACTGCTGTGATCGTGGCTCTTTTTTTAAAATGTTTGCTCAAATCTTTAATCTGCTTCCAGACCATAATTTCTTTGAAGGATGAGATCAGAGAGCTGAAGCAAAAGATTCAAAACCAAGACTCGTCTATTTCAGCTCAAAAACTGGAGAACCAGGAATTGCAGGAACAGTTAGATTTACAAAGCAGGTAAAGACACACGTGAACACTTTACATAGTAGATTGCAAGCTGTACTGCATAACTGAAAATGCTGACCTCACACGTCTGACTGATATTACAATCAGGAAATATCAGGAAGTGTCTCAGCTTTGCCAGAATCTTCAAGCTGCCCAGTCTTCCTGTTCAGAGCACATTATCAAGATTAAGGTATGCTGTTCCTACACATTTTACATTTTACAATTATTTGTCATATCCAAACTCAGCTAACAAAATGCAGTTAAATTCAAGTGGTAATTGCACTAGCTGAAATAATTAGTAGTCCCATAAAAACATTGTAAAGATGTTCAACATGCCTTTTGTCTTCATTCTCCATTACTAATGATTAGGATGGAGAAGCTAAATGCATCATAGTGTCAAAAAATGCTAAACCTGGATATTGTGAAAATGATGTAAATAAGAAAATGAAAAATCAGGTTTGTTATATGTTTGGCTATTTCAGGAGAGGACAAAGAAATGAGGGCCCACACAATAACAAATAAATTACTTTTACTACTAAATTACTTTTTCTCTTCACTTTTTGGCAGGAGTTGGAGAGGCGACTTACCCTCCAGGAGCAGGACATTGCAATTGTGAAGACTGTAAAGTCAGAGGCAGCCAGAGTTCCTGATCTGGAAAAGGAGTTGAAACGCCTCAGAGATGATAATGCCTTTCTCAGGTTATATATATTTTTAGGTTTTTAATATCTTTTGAAAGATTTCAACTTTCAATTTTAAAAGGTTGTTTTTTTTTCTCCATTTGCATCTTTAAAATTAGTCCAGTTTTCTTTATACTGTGTGAATTCACCGATCAGCCAGACAGTAACATCACATGGTGGTTTTCATGTTGTGGTGGTTGGGAAAGCATGGAAAAAAATTTCTGCTCACCATGATCCATAGGTGTCAGAACACACACTGCATCACAACTTGCTGTATATGGGGCAGTGTTTTCTGTTCATCCATCAACATCAACATACCAGCAAGTGTATTTAATGTTCTGGCTGAACAAGTAATGTGAAGACATGTAGAATGGAAGAGAATTGGTCCCATGTAAGAAATGTTAACCCACAGGTAGGATAGATCAAGTGCAGGAATACAGTACTGTACAGCACAGTAATTGCTGAAGTTTTCCCACTGTTGCCAGTAGTCTGACTTCAGCAACATCTATGTCTTATACAGACCCTTAATAAAAGGACAAAATTATTCATGTATCTAGAGTTATGGTGAGCATACATGACTTCTTGGTCATATAAACCTCTAACCCGTTTTAAGAAATTCAGTGTTTTTTTTTCTAGTAGAGAATTGCACTGAAAAGAATCAGACTGGAACTGATAACTTATATTAGCTGTCGTTTCCAATACTAACAGGTTGTAATTTGCTGAAATGGTGTGTGAAAAAAATTTAAAATGCATTTCCTCTGCTTGTTTTGGTGAATTGATTCTATTTTAGAGAGAAACTACATTTAATCTGGGGTTTTAGATGTGATAAGACCCAGATGATACACAGATCAGGCATAGCATTATAACCACCTGTACAACCTTATATAATCCAATACAACAGCTCTGCCACAAATTCTACATTTACAAAAGTATAATTTGTGTATAGGTTGAAATCAAAAATGTGATAATTCTACTACATGTGCATTATTAAGGTCATTGTGGGCGGTGAAGTTGATCTGAAGTACCTTATGTTAAGAGGTGCCTCTAATGTTTTGGATTCCCCATTCACATCAAGGAGGGGTCTGAAGGGTGATGGTTCTTATAAATGTTTATTGTTAATTTTGTTTGTTTTGCCCTGGGTCTGCTCCATTTGCTTTGTCTAGGGAGAGCAGAGAGAATTGCAGCCTGTTGAAAGAGGAGGTGGAGGGTCTGAGGAAGAAGCTCGAGAGGATGGAAAAAAACAAAGAAGAACTTGTTAATGTGGAACTGGAGAAAGAGGTAAGGCATGTGGGACTGTGAGATTGTGTAGTTCATTTCATGTTCATTTCACCACCATGAACATGGAATGGATAAATTAAACTTGTTGTTATTATTAGTATCCTTGTTCATACTGGGAGTATATGGTTTAAGCAAAAGTTATGTATTTTTGTTTTTGTGATATTCATATATTGACAGTATGCTTTCCTGTAGAATTCTTTTCATGTTCTGTTAACCATTGTTGTTTGACTGTAAAATAGGTCTGATTTGCTTTATATAATATTTTTGTCACCACTTCATAACAACCACAATTTAATGTCATTTTTTTTTATTAGGATATAGTTTAATATAATACATTAATAATAGAATCCCACATTATTCTTTATTTTCTATCATTTTACTTATAATGATAAAATTCTTTAATTCTGTTCTTACTTTAATCATTAGAGACTGAATGAGAAGCTCCAAGCCTGGGAAAACCTTGGGCAATCTACTGGACTCAACATAAGGTCAGACAATGTGTGAAAATGTGCTTGAATGTTTGATTGAAAGAGGTAGGCAAACTTTTTTTCTGAAGTTGTATTATATTTTGTAAAATGCACAAAAGTACCACTAGGTGGAGCTGATGTCATTTTAAAAAAGGTGCATAATCACAGCAGGTTGTTTCCATTAGTTGTATAGGTGTGTGTATTTGCTTTACACCTGCTTGTGTGCGTGCTCTGTGTGTCTCAATGCATCCAGTCAAAACTGGTAATGAGGGAATGATTGCATGTTTCCTTGTGAGCAGTGGAGCAGATCTGACAGATTATAAACACTGCAGCCTTGTCCATAGCATGCATGCATGCACACATGCACGCACGTACACCATTTTCTCTATGATTAATTCTGGCTGATGAAAACAGAATATTAAATGAAACATGAGGTGTATCTAATTTGCCTTATACTCTGTAAGTGTGTGTATGTTACACCTTCCCAAAGGGCAAAAAGGAAAACACTAAATTACAAAATGAAATGAAATCTTTTCTTGTGTAAGGCTTCATTTTAGTCTTGCGTAATGTGTTATGAGACCTGACAGCATTTGTTAAATCTACAGTTATTAAAAGACCACGGAGGATTATAGGGATGTAATTCCAACCTCACTTTAATATACACAATAATTTGGTTGGGCTGTCCATCATTTCTCTGAAAATTCAAGTCCTACTAGGCTGTCATTCTGAGTAGATTGAGTTGAGTTTGAAGCCCTTCTAAAAATTTATGTGTTCAGACTGCCATGTCATTGGCAGCCTGGA
>OMLM01020902.1:180032-194179 GCA_900302695.1 Helostoma temminkii | reverse complement strand
TGAAAAAAAAAAAAAAAAAAAAAAAAAAAAAAAAAAAAAAGAAATAAAGAGTCTGCAAAAGGGCAGGCATATGTGTGACTCATACTGATCAAAAGTAAAGGTTAATGCATGTCGCAAATCAACATTTAGAAACTCCTTCCAGCTGCTTTTACTGTTTATTAAATTCCCATCTTAATTGTCAACGTCAGGTGGTGTTTTCCCTCATTCATTCTTGTGAGGCAAAAGCAAATGGAAAGCAAGAGCGTTTCACTCAACAGTCTCTTCACCTGCATTATGCTCAGTGCAACAGTTGAATATTAGTATTGATGCAGATTTGTGCATTAGTCTGTCACCGAGTCTTTTTATGTATATAAACAGAAGTTTTTCTGAGTAAGTTTAAGTGATGAATTAAGTGAGACTGAATTTGGTTTTATGTGATGCTGTGCTTTTATTGGTAATAAATGATCAGCAGGTGCCAGTAGAAAAGAAAATTTATGATACTGCTTTGAATGATAATATCAATGCCATCAGTAATGTAACAGTATCTGAATTAATGGTGACACCAGAACAATGCTGTCTGTTCCTTCTGCTTCTTGTGCTGTCATTAAATATGAAATATCTCATTAGGGCTGCAGTGTTTTGGCACACAACTGTGTATAGTGTTATTGATTTGTTGCTTTTGTTGGCCAGTAAGTCATTTCTCATAACTGTAAGCTACTGATACTTTATACATCGTTTTGCTTTAGTTTAAATATTGTAACTTTTTCTTGTCGCTAGACATTTTTGGGTGGCCATTAGTTGTGTGAAAAGAATACGTAATAGAGAAGTTGTTAATAAGGACAGAATATACTGTTGCTGAGAACTTTGTTTCCTGCAACCCAGGATTTGACTTTGCACCAGCCATTTGTGCTTTTTTGCCAGAGGAAAATAACTTTTGGACAGAAGTGAACCCTCCCCAACAACACTCAGTGGTGCTGGCTGGTGGAGTAGACAAGCCTCTGCACAGCCGCAGCTTGAATTTGCCAGCAGTTGGCTGGTTGCTGCTATTTATTTCCTTTCCTTCTGTTACACAGTCTGATAACGTTGTTCTTCCTTCTGTTTCTACCCGTGTGGTTTACAATTGAAAATAAAATTGACAGAAATGGAATAAAAATATTTTTCAAAATTAGGCTGTTATGTGGGACAATATAGAAGGAGTTTTTTTGGAAATGGCTTTCCTTTTTATCAATGTTTTCAGCAGCTAAAAAAATATCACATTTGAGACTGTTTGGTGCATGTGTGTCTCAAGATTTTCCCTGTGGGAGGAATAGTTTCGACTCAAAGAAAGCTAATTGGGATCATAGTATCTAGTTCACGCAGAGTGTTTGAAATATAGTTTGAGGTGTTTATCTGTTCATGTGCACTATATGTGTGTCTTCATGCTGTTTTCCACAATATTGATTTTTGTGTGTGTGTGTTGTGTTTAATAACCCTCTTTCAAACTTCTCTGTTTTCTTTCGTTTAGAAAAACTGTTGTTATACAACAAAATGATCAAGACATTGTTGAAGTTTCCTGAAACAATAAAGCAAAAAGAATATTATTAGTCCAATATTTTTGATAACAAATTATCCATGACAGCAATTTAGGCTTAAATGCCAAACAGTGATTCGTTCCAGCCTTTAAATGTGAGTTGCTGCTTTTCTCTATTGAATATCTTTGTTAATTGATTATTTTTGTGTTTTAGCACTTTTGGGATGCAGGAACTTGCGATAAGCAGGTTTTTCAGAAATTTCATGAACTGCAAAAAAAAAAAAATCTAATTAGCAGGATTTAATCAATAGATTGTTCTTATTCTAGTTACTTCACTGATATAATTTTTTTTAATTTATATCTATTTGATTATAACTAATATTGTACTCTTACAGAGCTCAAATCCTACAAGCTTTTTATTGATTCACTGATTTTAATGTCACTTTAAGCATTTTTAATTTGGGATTTCATTTGGGAAGTTCTTTGAATTAGCTTTAGTGAATTATATGTGTAATTATTTTAGATAACACAAACACAGCATGAGGTTCATATATACTGTAGAACGCTCGGAAGAGGTAAAGTTGAATTTGCCGCTTTATTAGAAAACACATTGGCACTATTGAGAGTGGGTTTTTTTTCTGTCTGTTAATGAGTGTGCTCGTTATCATAAATGTTTTCTAAGATGGAACCCACAACAATCTGACAAGGCTCTGAACTAAATTCTGGTGTTAGAATCACTTTCTTCAAGTCACTAAAGTGTGTTGTCTAAAGTTGTCTCACAGTACATTTACGCTGCTCTAACAGTGTTTAACCTCGACAAAGTTACACCTTGTAGTACTTCACAACATCTCACTTCAATGTAATCAATGCAACTGACCTGTTATTTGCAACACAGATAGAAACAGAAATGGCAAACACCGTATGAAAAAACATTAGAAAAACAGCCTCCCTTAGCAGCTCAGGGGAAGGCTAATTCCTTGGTGCTCAGGGCAATGTGGAATTACCTACTTTGGGTACCATAGTTATTCCATCAAATGATTCATGAACTCATATTTTAGTCATGAGATTATTTCCATACCTAAGGCTCCAAGTGGAAGTGGTGATAAATCCACCCCACCCACTTTCACACAGCACACTCTGGTTTTCCAACCTTCATATTAACCTCGACTACTCAGCCTTTTCTTCCCAAATGCCTAGTTTGTCATATAGCTCAGTAGATGTCTAACGTTAGACCACAATACCAGCAACTGCTTTTAGAGTTTACGTCCTGCTGCAACTAGCTGCATGATGTCAAGTTGCATATTAAGCAAGCTGCATCACTTTACAGTGGCAGCAAAAGTAAGCTTTATAGCTTAATGAATGTTCACACTTTTCAAAAGAGATAAAGAGATAACGGCGTACTTTTTTTTTGACAGTTACATTTTGAGTTTGAGGGTCATGTGGTGCATCCTTGCATCCTTGCATGTATGTGACCTTCTGCATTGTTGTCTTCCAACTGTGTGTTTTGTGACAATCTGACAATCTCTCCCAGAGAGTGAGTTTGTTTTGTAGAAGTGTGACCAGTATTTGGCCCACTATCCGCCTCTCATCTCTCCCTCTGCTGCTCATGTCATTTTACTTCCCAGCTCCCCACCGGACGACTAACAAAAGAATATGGAAATGCTGTCGTTTTCATCTGTTCTCTGTCCTTTCTGCTCTCTCAGTCTCATTGATTTTTCATTGTGTGTCCGCAAGTGTGTGTATGTGTGTGTGTACACACACAAGTGTATTCTAACTGTTCTGTGCTGTATCTGTTTGTAGGAAACCAGAGGATCTGTCCAGGGAGGTGATTCAGATCCAGCAGAGAGAAATTGCTCTGAAAGAGCAGAACTATACACTCAACAGCCGGTAAGACACACTTCACCACTCTCACGCAAAACCCCTCTTTCTGCCTTCAAACCTTTTTCTCTAATTCTGTCTGCCTGCATATTTCTCTCCCCTACGTATCTATTAGAGCATATCTCTGAGAAGTCCTTAATTGTCACAAAGTTAATTAAACTGGTCCTGATTCTGATAGCACTCCTGACAGTAACCACTAGTGTGTATGTGTATATGTGAGAAAGGGAACTCTAATTAAACTTGTCCTGTTTAGGCAGAGGTGATGTCTGTAGGGAGAGGCTGCATGCTTCATACTGCAGTTCAGTTCAGCTAAGAAAGCTTTCATTAGGTAGCAAGCGTCTTTCTGCTGCTGAACGTGTTGGGCTCGTTATGAAATATTAGAAACAGCAGAATGGGAGTGTAGTGGTTGTGGGAGGGGAAGGTGATGGGAGTTAATTATTGTCCTCCTGGATTATTATTGTCCAGTTGATCAGACCTGGCACAAATTGCTCTTGCACATTTTTTCTGGGAAGTTGTAGAGAAATTAGCTGGTGTCAGGTAAGTTGTCTGTTAGAGAGTATTATTTTAAATTGACTATAAATTGCTTTTCTCAGATTCTCTAAACATCCAGAACTAATCAACCTGTTTCCCACTTTTCCTGCCCCCTCTGTCCCCTGTTATTAACCTACACACACACACTCTGGTCTCCACCTATTCATTTATTTTGGTCTGTCAGTGTGAGGAGTGTGGAGCGCACCGAGGCTGAGCTTTCTGCAGAGCTGTCCCAGCAGCGAAGCAAGACTCTAGAGGAGCAGAAGAAAAGAGAGGCACAGGAAGCTCTTGTCCGTCGACTGCAGAAGAGAGTGCTGTTATTAACCAAGGTGCCACACAAAAACATCAAATACATATCTGCAGTATTCATGCTTCCACAACATAACCTGTCATCAAGTATCCAATGCCAGAATTTCACATTACACACCCAGTAAACTAACGTATAATTTGTAATCTCTTTACCCCTCTTTTCCTCTGATTGCTTGCTATGTGACTGCTCTGTTTGTCTTGCTTCCCCTTGCTCTGCAGTTCCTGACTAGACCTCCCTGTGATATTGATTTCTCAGTATGTGTAATTCCCTAGGTCAAATTCTCAGTGTCCTAGTACACAAATCACACACACACACGCGCATACCCACTACCATAACTAAGCAGGGGCATGCTGAAAATATGACTTGGCACAAGAGTGCACTGGCAGACACAACACTGAACCATTTTACCAAGCATTCAGAGGGTGTGAATAATTGTTGTTTACCCTCTAGTCACAGTGGATTCCAAAAAACATCTATTTCAGTTCTTGTTTAAAAAAAACACCTTTTGATTTATTAAGGGATGGTTTGCTGAACATTGTGCATCAAACTGTCCAGTTGAAAGTTTATTATACTTAACAAGTTGAGTTGAATATATTAGTGCCTCTTACTTAACCATATTCAGAACTGCCCAAGTGTATGTATTCTTTTATTCATCATTCAATTTGTACAATTCTAAGAAAAGAAGTTAAATACAGTGCATTTAATGAAACTCCTCTTTTTTTCCCCTTTTTTATAACATTGGATTTTGGTCAATACTTTTTTATTCCAAAGAAAAACAGATCTTTTCAATGTAATCTAAATTCATAATAATAATGAGATAGAAAAGAAAAGGGTGTAAACTTTTTGCAAAATACCCAGCTTGCCCTAACTATAAATATAATAATAATTTTGTGATTTACATATTATAGTATTAAGTGTAAAATTAACAATTGATTTTGTTCCATTATGAGGGATCAACAGCAGATATCTCAAACTGGAAAAACACACATGACCAACACTCTGGAGTTTCTGAATGCCTCACACACATAACAAGTGGAGCTGCTGCTAACAGGTGGCTCGTGCTATTCCTTCTGTGTGGACAGTGTTACAGTAGGTCTTGTCCATTTCTTAATGATGGATTAACTGTGCAAGGGATATTGAGTGAATTGATGTTGAAACCAAACTAATAGACTACATTAACTTAAAGAAAGAAGATTAAAAAAAGAAGAAAATTGTCATGTTTGAGAAGCTGGAATCAGTGAAATTACAGTTTTGGTTGCGACATTACTAAAACTATGAATATGTTACTAGAACTGTGGTCACTTAATTTTATAGTGAACTATTCAGTCAGTTGGTTGAGCTCCAAGATCTTCAGTTGCTCCTTTACCTGTAGGAATGACTGCAGCCACACTGGCTCACAAATTGAAGATGATTAAGTGCCATGGTCAGCTGCACCTTGATAGCAGTTGTTAAGAAAGTGGAGAGGAGAGCAAATTTCATTTCTGTCTCTTTCTCTCTGACACACACACACACACACACACACACACAAACAAACACTGGGATCTTGCAGCCTTTCCAGTGAAATGAATCCTGCCCTCTGTGCTGCAAGACTGCGTCTCCTTTACGCTACTCTTGCCCTTGTCGCATATTTTGTTTGTAATATACTCTTTTGGGGCCAGATTCGCTGTCCCATTAGAGGCACAATCACATCTTCGTGCACTAGATAAAACATTTGACATAAAAGCAATTTTTAGAAAATAGATGATGGGAACAGTAATAGTTTTATCACACTGTCCTCCTGGTTCCTGTTTTTGTGTTTTTTAAAATGAGAGTTTTTATCAAAGAAGAGTTGACAGATTTTTGATTTAGATGAGTGAGTGAAATTCATTGCACATTAATAGACAGTAAATAGCCAAAGGGCCAGGTGGTTAGGCTGGTGGCAAACACATACACACTGACCCCTAACTTGTGTTTGTACCTTTTAGTATTTACGTCTGTTCCCTCTGTCTTCATGTTTGTTTTCTTCTTCTCTCCTTTCCAAGGTTCTCACAGGATGCATTAGTGTAATGTTGCGTGACAAATAGCACTGTTTGTGCCAAAATGAATAAAGTAGAATTAAGGATGATTTTTATATAGTGTTTTAAATGAACCTAACTCAGTCATCTTTAAATGGATTATTT
Source organism: Helostoma temminkii (assembly GCA_900302695.1). Taxonomy (NCBI): domain Eukaryota; kingdom Metazoa; phylum Chordata; class Actinopteri; order Anabantiformes; family Helostomatidae; genus Helostoma; species Helostoma temminkii. Next base: position 187,812 of record OMLM01020902.1, on the reverse strand, counting down.
TGCTTTTGATCTGACAGATCAAATGCTGAAAATCGCATACTTATGGTGTGTTTTCTGTTACTAGCCCATGAGCTAATCTGACAGTGAAAATGCAGCACAATATTCATCAAATTTACATCCAGGAATTACAAGGTGCTTTTAAGCTATTCTAAAAAAGACAGCACTACTTTGCAATCAACATTACATGGCATTTTGTAAACTGTCATGATGTTATTTATTGCACTACCTGCACTGAACCCAAATGTCATATGCTTCTCTAAATTAGCCACATTAATAATAGGCTATTGAGCTTTCAATGACCCTCCAAAATCTAGGATGGTCCTAAGCAGCCTGGTTGTCTGTGAGTTGTTTATTAAAAGCTTGATAGCTACAAAATGCCAACTGCTTTGCTTTATAATGCAGAGCAGATCAACACAGTGAAGGGAGGGAGGAGAAGCCTCAGTTTAACAGTCTTGACTGACAGTGAATTTGCATTAATAAACAGGCTCTTTGCCAGTTTTTAAACAGATTAGATTGTTCTCACTCATCATGTTGCCTGGCAACCATTACAGACATAATTGTTAACACATGAATTAAATTGAGTAATCAGTTATCACTGGTAACATATTCTAATGTCTAATAGATGTTGCACTTTTCAAGTAATATCATAGTTAGCATTGACTAATTCACAGAAACTTAATTAAGTGTGTTTTGCTTTTCCCTTATCTCGAGACATTTCTTGGTCAGTTGAGCATACACTGAAAAACAGTTGTTGTCCATGAAATTATCTGTTTATTATTTCGCAAATTAAAAGTATGCTGGCTGTTTATATAAAGCTGGGTGGATGGAGTTTACTATTGGTTGAAAAATATAATTCAAAGGCTCATATTTAAATATGCTGTTTGTGGTGTTTTTCAATCTACTACCATTTACTTTTTTTCTTGCTATATCAACCTTAATAACACAAACTCCTGACTTCTAACAGTTGTAAATTTTAAAATGTACTGCAAATTTGCATCCATGTTTTTAAATGAATTTATACAAACACAAAAATAAATGGACATTAAGACACAGGCTGACCGAGACTTAGATATTTGGAGGCTGTTTCTGACTGAGTGTCACTGTGAGTGATAATGTTGACTTGAGGAATTTTTATCATCTCTTCTCTAACAGAAGCAACTACTTGGTATGTTAATTTGCTGAGGACATGTCTTTCATTCCAGTAGTATAGAGGTGAAAGAAATCATTTAAAGTTTAAATTATCATCACATTCAGGGTAAGAGAAGCAGCATATTATATGCTCCATTTATAAAGGGATTTGTCTGTTATGAGTCTCAGATTTATTTATTTTTTCTCTACAGCAACATTTGTCTTTGATTTGATTATTACATGAGGAGAAATGCAGATGAGCATAACCCTAAGCTTCTCTTGTCACAACTTGGATGGAAAAAGTGCATCATACTTTGTTCCTCATTTACAGAAGCATTTGGCTGTCATTTAGCATACCCAGCAGTCATACAAAAGTAACACAATTCAAAAAAACTACCAAGGAGCTTTGATAATCTTGTTTATCAATGCTTGTGCAATCAAACATTCCATATCTGATTGTGCAAAATTCTGTAATGTCATTTTCTTTCATTGTGACATGAAAATCTGTCAAAAATATAGCAGGATTATGGTTTTGTAGGGATATATTGCAATGTGTGTCTGTCTGTGTGTGTTATAGGAGCGTGATGGAATGCGTGCCATACTCGAGTCTTACGACAGTGAGCTGGCATCTAGCGAGTACTCTCCTCAACTCAGCAAACGGGTCAGAGAGGCAGAAGACATACTGCAGAAGACACAGATTCACAATGCTGAGATGGAGGTGCGTGTGCATTCACACACACACACACACACACACTCACACTAATCTTGTCTTTATTGTATCCCTTTTTGTTTCCCAAATATAACTTCTTCCAGAATACAAAGTACTGATTTACAGTCCTCTAAGCTGCTGCCCACTCTACTATGCATGTTGTTGACATTTGCTCGCAGCTAATGGCACTGTAAGTGCATGCTATTCAGCAGCTTTTTTTTCTACACAATCATTACTCGTGCTTAGTGAACAAATTGGCAGATATCCGCAATGAAGACTGATAAAATAATAGAACTGTACTTGTGGTACCTGTGGTCACATAACAAAATGAACAATACTGTCTCAGTGTTTCAAAACAGATCTGCTTCTACTTCAATCACATGCTGTGTCATGTTTTTCGTGTGTAGCATGTGTAAGCCCCCTAAATCAGTCTGATCTGTTAATTCAGGCACAGCTGACCAAAGCACAGGAGGAGACAGGGACCCTAAAACTGCAGCTACAAACAGTAAGTATATATTTACAGTCATTCCCATGTTTGTAGCTTTATTATTACCTATGATGAGATGTACCTCTTCTCAGCGTTCTACGAGTCAAAGATGCTCTATAAACATGCTGACTGATGTAATTTTTCCGCCTTTCTTATTAGCAGGTTTTTTATGGTACAAGTAGCTTTCTTGTGTTTATTACTGTCTCCCTCCTTTTACATCCTGACTGAGGCGACACAATTTGACAAGAGGCACAATGTTTATTATAGTATTAAATGTGCGGACAAGATTTAAACTGTCTAATATGAATTCTGTCAGATTAATTGTTCATCTATTGAATTTTCCTTAATTAGGAGTTGTGGAAATCGCTGACAAATTGAAATAAAACTCGACTTCTTTGAAATATAGTATAAAATTAGAATAGAGTAAAGAGTTGGCGTGTGACATAACTCTCTTACACACTCTGTGACTCTGTTTTTGTGTCTTCACTCGTTCTGTGATCTCTCTTCGTTTCATGGCTCCTTGTTGCCGAGGAGACATCAACATAGCCATGGCAATGAGTATTGACGCGTGAAATCCACCTGTCTGGTATAGCAGTAATTACTTATCCGTCTTGGGAAGACCGGGAGTCAGGATGAGCCGAGAGACAGACACATGCTGTCAGAAAAAGAGGAAAGTGGGTGTGCAAATGGAAATGAGGGATAATTGCAGCAAGGAGAGTGAGATCAGAGAGAAACTAAAACAGAGACAGGCTAAAAACAAGTACTAGGGGATTTAAAGATTGTATCATTGTGAAATGGAAAAGGAAGAAGTGCAGATTCTTGGTATAGAATGAATATATCTTTGTCTGAATGTCTGTTTTAGAAAGATAGTAGCATAAGGAATAGAACCATCAGGATTTATCTGCAGGCAAAAGGTTTCTCCCAGGCACGTGGCCGAAGGCTGTCTGACGTACGCACAGATCCATTTTCTTCTGTCTGTCCAAGGTGGAGCTGGAGCTGGAGTCTCTAAAGAAGCAGCAGGCCTCTGCTGCTGACAGCAGCTCTTTAGTGACCAAAGAAGAGGTCAGCATACTCAGGTAGTTAGCACACACAGTACACACACAAACAGTTGCAAAAACCTCCAATTCAGAATCTAGCACATGAAAGATTCATGTTTCTACAAAGGGTAGATTAACACAGATAATTGCACAGATGTCACATGCTTGTCCATGAGCAGAACCATGCCTCTGGGATGAACCTAAACATACTCATTATCCTTCATGATGGAGAAAAAACAAGAATGAATGAGTGCATGCATTTTTCAGACAGAAAATTGAAGATCTAGAGGCAGAGCGGCAGCGTTTGGAGGAGCAGAACAACATTCTGGAGATGAGACTGGAGAGGCACAACTTGCAGGTAGGCATCTAAACTTCCCACCAGCTGTTTTCTGTGATGGATTTACTCATCTGGCACAAAGGAACCAATTTAATAACCCCAAGGGTAGCAGACTGGTCTGTATGACACTGCAGATTGATTCACACAATCGCCTCCCATATCTGTCAGTTTTTCAAGCACAATTGGACCCATGTGTGATTCCAGCAGCGTCCAATCAGAAAGCTGTACCTGAAACCTGTGGCTGATTTAGAGACCTCTTCTATTGGTTGAGAGGATTAGAATGGACAGAACAGTAGAGGGAAAGATGTGACCAAAACAAATTAGGCCCTCACCACTGTCAACTTGGAATGAGACAGGCTGAAAGTAAATGAATCCTGGTTTGTCGCTCCTTTTTAATATTACTCACACACACAAACATGCATGCATTTCATCTTGCCAAGTTTTTTAACAAACTCCCGTTATACGAGATCCCTTTGCGTTTGTAAATTTGCTCTTACGTGTGCGTTCCAGTCAGGTCCTCTAATTCCTGACTCATGCTGGGCCAATCTAAGCCTACAAGGGCACTTTAATGAAACATGTGTGGGCAAGCGTGTTGGTTCCATTTAGCCTTGGGGAGAATGAAATCCATGTGTTATCAAGCATGACCACCACTTTTAAGGCAATTGACAAGTGAGTGTGTGCAGTAGTGTATGTGTGTGTGTGCAGATTTCAAGGTTGCACGGTCAATGGATCAGGTCAGTTCTAGGAGTTAATTTTTATGACTCCTCTATGGTCCAATACACACAGAGACACCTCTACATCAGCCGTATGAAGAGATGAGTGACTGAATGGAGAAGCATTTGAAGGGAGAAATGAATGTTGCAATGAGTAGGCATGAATGACTTACAGAATCATATGCTTGAATAAATTGACAAGAGTATTTTTCATTATATCAACTTGCACGTCAAAGTCCTGCAGCGTAATCCATCATTTCTGCCCTGCCTTTATATTTTGATTGTACTTACTAGTGTGACTGTCAACTGCTTAGATTCGCAGTGCAATGAGACTGCTTTTTTCATAAAATCATACTCATTCCTGCCAGTATTCTGTCAGATGGCACTCCTGGGATTCTGATTGTAATACATTTGTGTAGTATTGAAAGGGCAAAAAGAGTGCTAAGACATGTAACAGCAGCTCAGTTTTTGTATATTAACAGCATTCCTTATCCTTTTTGGCTGAGAGAGTAAATCTCACACCAACTCATATATCCAGAATGTTAGCAGTAGCTTAGGTCGTAGAGTAGTTGTCTATGAACCCCAGGGTCAGTGGTTTGACCTCCGGGTCCTCTAGGACACATGTCAAGGTGTCCCTGGACAAGACATTGAAACCCCATAGCAGTGCCACCATCTACTGGTCTGACAGCTGGCAGTGATTTAAAATTGAGCTGTAGGCATTTTCTAAATCACTGCATTCTATAATAATATATTTTATTCACCGTGAAGCAGAATCCGGGAGCCATGATGGTGTAATGGTTAGCACTGGGTTTGAATCCACTGGTCCATTACATCCCTTTTTGTGTGGTGTTTGCATGTTCTCACCGTGTCTGCATTGGTGTTCTTGAGGTACTCCAGGCATCATCATAGTCCCTATGATGGACTGGTGACCTATCCGAGGTATACTCTGCGCCCTACCCCTAATAATCTCTCCTTGAGATCCTGTCCATGAAAACCTTAAACAGTATTGGTGACAAGGGACAAACCTGGAAGAGCCCAATACCAATGTGTTTGACTTGTTGCCAAGAATGTGGACACAACTATATCTAGTTACAACTATATCTATATCTAGTACCCCTCCATCTTCCTCACCAATTTCAGCACCTTCCCTACTAGCAAGGTGATGTTCTATGTCCATATGGCCAGGTTATGAAGCCATGGGTCAGCATGTCGTGGTCGCCGACCTTGCCTGCCAGTAGATTTGCAGGTGGATAGGGGTTTATTTCAAACACTTATTATTAATCATGATAGAAATTTAAACATATTATGGCCTGTGCAGCATATTTTTTCCACATCTCTGTTTGTTCAGAACTGTAAATGTATAGACTTTATGAATTTGGTGATAGACTAGCACGCAATCTGGAAAAATTTTTTGTAGGTTAAACAGGGTAGGTTGGTGTGCTCTGGATCGGTATTATCCTGTGCTCTTTCTGGAATGAAATCATGTTCTCTGGCACATGGAGGTGTATGCGTTCATCATTATTTCTTTAACAAATGAAATCCAATAAATAGTTACTTTGAAGTTGGCTGATAAATAAAAATAAGTTGTTTGTCACTCCATACCATACGCAGTTTATACAGCTATACAGGCAATAACAGCTTCAGTGGTAACCTAAAATTTATTTTCTATGTCTTTGTGCTCTGTCTGTCATGTCAGTGTCTAGACAGAGATAATTGTTGCTGTTGCAAAAGATTGCATCAACATAGCCACTCTGTCGTGCTTTTGCTTACATGGCAAATGTATAATATTTTAGGGAGAATGAGAAATGGTACAAGATTTTAAAAAAAAACTAGATCAAAAAAAATTTTGTCCCAAATATGAAATTTTCATAACACAGGTAAGGATATTTTTAAGCCTTGCTAAAGGTCTAAAGCTGAGCTTCTGGTAGTCCATTTTGTATCAGCACTGAAAAAAGATTTGAAAATGTGACTAGATAAGCTCTACAAGGCATTATTTCAAGTAGTAACTTTATTTACTTGTGTTGTCTTACTGGTAAAGAGGGTAACAATACAAAGATCATTATTAGTATTTGGTTTAAGAATGTGCAAAATATTCATATTGTGGTCCAAACATCCTCAACACATAAGCACTTTAATTGCAGGCCATACAGCACCAATATTCACCTAGACTGTTACAGGCACATATTTTAATGAAAAATAGACAGTACTCTTTACCACTGCCAATCTCTAAACAAAAGTAACTAGACTTTTTATTCTAATTTATCGTAAGGAAAGCCTAGCATTTGAACAGTTAATTTAGTTTCTATTCAGTTTATTTCTATAGCACCAAATCACTACAAAAGTTGTCCAAATTACATTAAATCATCATAACATCTACTCTGTGCCTTTCCTATCATTGTTATGCTGATGACACACCTATTCCTGTCCTTTCCACTGGATGACTCAAATGTCTCTTCACGCATTACTGCTTGTCTGTCTGACATCTTTGTTTGGGTGAGGGAAAGATATCTTCAAACCCCCTCCTAGCTAGACTGTTAATACACCACAACATCAGCATCAACATTGGGTCTTCAGTGATTGTCCCCACTAAGTCTGTCAGAAACCTGGAGTTCATCATCGACCAACTGGGCTTTACAGACCATATCTCCTGTAGATTTGCCCTCTGCAACATCAGAAAGATCGGACCCTACCTTTCTGCATGTACAGATCGTGCAGGCGCTGGTCATATCCCCTCTTGATTACTGCAATGCCCTTTTAACAGGGTTACCTTCCACATGATCCAAAACGCAGCAGCACATCTTATTTTTAATCAGCCAAAAAGGACACGGGTCACACCACTCCTCAGATCTCTGCGCTAGCTTCCTGTAGCTGCCTGCTTCAGGTTCAAAGCTTTCACTCTTGCCTACACAGTGGTCAACTCAACTGCACCTGTCTACCTCAGCTCCATTCAGGTCTGCAATCCCTCCCACCCACTGTGCTTCTTCTTCCACGAATGGCATCTGGTGGTCCATCACAAAACAAAAGAACCAATGCAGAGCTCTATGGTCCCATGATAGTGGAATGAGCAACCCAATTCTGCATGGTCAGCAACCTCACTCACAGTATTCAAAAAACTGCTGAATACAGAACTTTTCTGCAACATTCTAGGCACTTAAATACATTACAAAAAATACACTTACACAAAACATTAAATTAATAAAAAAAAAACTTGCATTTGCATCTCATGAAACAAATACACAGCAAAGCGCTCGAGAAGTTTCTCTCTTTGACTTATTTTTGCTTGACTTGTACCTCACTTGTAAGTTGCCCAGTGTCTGGCAATAACCAACTCACCTAATTAACAGCCCAAGGACACAAGACAAATCTTTC
>OMLM01020902.1:162691-180005 GCA_900302695.1 Helostoma temminkii | reverse complement strand
ATGATCAACTTGTCTGATTAGGAAACTTATTGATAATTCTACTTTTTTCAGAGGGCAGTCCTTCGCACTGCTCTTGACTTCATGTTGAAAAGGTGTTAAACTAACAAGGCAAAGGGGAAAACTTTACCTTCATGCTTGATGTAACAAAAAATAAATAAATACAGAAAGAAGATGCTGTATTGTGGAGTACTTTTGTTGCTACTGTTCCTGTGACATAGGTGAGACTATTGATAACCTGGAGGATCGGTCAATGTCCAGGTCACTATGTCACATCATTGGCACTGCATGCCCTCACAACTTTGCAGACAAAAGAAATAAAAATTACACATAATAGAATGCCCTCTAATCATGTGAGTCATAGCTTTTGGTCATGTTTTGGTTTGGTATGCTGTCTCAACAGGAGGACTGCACCAGAGTTTGCTGAATCATTTAGGTTGAAACCAACTCTTTGTGGGGGTCTTTGTGTGTGATTGCTTTGGTCTGCACCTTAAGTGCACCAAGAAGGAAAAAAAATAACTACTAATAGTTTGATTTAAACAATCTATAACCTGTTGGTGTGAAAGCAGTCTAAATCTACTTTCACACATGCACACAAACTGATCTTTTCTAGACTTTACCCAAATGGACTGCATATGAGAGTGCAGAGTTCAGAGTTAGTACATCCAGTCATTGAACCAATTTCTTGCAAAATCCTTGGTATATAATCCATGTGAGCCTATGTGCCAATACAGCAGAGTATAGCAGGTGGAGGCGTATCGGCACAACAGCAGAAAATATAGGAAAAATATACTATGCTTTTTGTTGTATCACACTCCACTCATTCAGGTAACCAGGGTTATATACATAATGTATTGTTTCTAATCACGTGACTGGCCTCACATTGATATTCTATAAACAAAACACAATTGGTTTCTGTGGGGCAGCTTTTGTGTCACATCAAGACACCCACTATCCCCTCACAGAAACCAGACTATTTACCCAAGTGAGAACTTGTCCCAGGCTATCTCTTGCTATGCAGAGAGACCAGACCTTTTGTGTTATGTCTTTCTATCGAAGATGTTTGGCTGTCCAGTGTCTTCTGTCTCTTGATTCACTCTTACTTTATTAGTCCATATGGTTGTCATTTTTGTCATTTCGTGTCATTTATGTCATATTTTAGTTATCTTCTGCTCTCAAACTCATAGACCTTTACAAATGATTTTTGTCACCTGTTCCATCATTAACTTCCGCGTCTGATCCGCTATTTTAAATACAGACATTTCTTGGACTGGTTGGTCCTTGGTTCTCATCTTTCTCATACTATCTTGCTCTCTGCCCCCTTCTTTCTCTCTCCCCAACTCTTATTCTTTTTTTAGCAGACTGCTCCCTGGTATTAGATGTGTTGTTATTGTTGTTCTATGAATAAGAGATGTAGCCCCAGGCTCTTAGAATGGCACTCCACCTTGTTGTACTGTAAATAGTCTGCGCAAGTGCAAGCTGTATATGGGCATGTAAACACACACAAAACAGGCCAAATCTGTAACATCAAGCAGCTGGCTAACGTATACTGAGAAACTTAGCATTTTACAGTTGAAGTAATAAACAAAATATTAATAAATAACCACATAGTACACCTTTTTTCCTGTTGTCTATGCAACATCCATATGCAGTAAAAGCTAATTACCCCTTTTGCCATGTTAAAGGGTTGTTTAGATTACATGTGTTTAAAAAAAAAAAAAAACATTTAAGGGAATCTATATACTATATATACTTATTCATCATTCATTGCAGCACAGTGACAGGGTGGTTAGTGCTATTGCCTTACAGCTATAAAACAGCCTACATGTTGGGGGCTTTTCTGGGTTTGCATGTTATCCCTGTGCCTGTGGGGGTTTCCTTTGGGGACTCCAGTTTCCTCACATAGTCTAAAGACATGCAGTTGAGCTTTCTAGTCACTTGAAATTGCTTATACAATTGGTGTGAATGAGAGTGTGTATGTTTCTGTCTTGGTAATGGGTGCTTTCAGACATGCACTGGAACCTTGAACCGGGTGGGCTACATATGATAACTCAAATGTCAGAGTTGTTGTGGATATTAAACAAACTTTATCCGGTGAGCCCACTAATACAAAGGCTGTGTAATGTCCATGTGAGTCCATGTGTGAATACATTGTTAGATTAATTCATAGAGGGTGAGTGGGTGTTCCCTTTCACTCCTTTCCTTAGAACAAGTAGTGCTTTCTGCACACTCTACCCAGGGGCCACCCCTCATGGAAACCAAGCCTATTTCCTGATGTAAGAACGCTTCTGACTCGGGCTATATCCTGTTGTATGCTGCATGTGTGAACAAGCAACTCCAGTCATTGTTTGGATTGATTTTTCAGACATTGTGGAAATGGCTTATGGCTCTATATGCTAAATGTCAGCACTAAGATAGCAGTATCCTATCTCTTGCTCAATGTGAGATGGACTCGGCTATAGCACCCCTTTAACTCTTAGGAGCATATAGCTTGGATCATTGGTCCCCAACTGGTGGACAGATCCGGACCCAAGGGGACATGTGTGACGGCAAACAATAAAATAATGAACCTGGTCATCTTAGTAGTGCTGTGTGGGTGCTTACTGTTGCTTTATCATATCAGGTGAAACCAGTATAACAGGCAAGTTAGAGCTACCGTTAGATCCTGAATTTTGGCAGTAGGCATAGCTAACTGGTTCAACATTAAACACAAATGGCCAACACACAGCAAGTGAAAGAAACAAGTGGCTGGTTCCAAATGTAGTATTTTAGTGAAGGGTTTAGAGATGAATAGACACACAATCATGCCTTCATTCACCCTACAACAAACACATTAAGGCCTCTACACCTGTTCTTCTGTAGATGCTAGATTAAATCACAACATCTCTGCAAAAATATAAACAATGCCTATAAACTCTCTTACTAAGTAGACTCACAATACAAATGAATTGAATTCATGTTTAGGCTTGTTTAATCCTCATTTAGATTTGTTAAAGTAATTGTATTGATGAAATATAAAGTGTAAGCCACACAGTGTACAATTTTTAAGTTAAATGTCATTACAAAATGAAATGCAGTCTTTGAACAAAAAAACTACCCACAATTATTTTAAACAGTTACATCACATACCCCAGTTTTGCCAGAGCTTCCCCAGAGTTTGGACATTTTGTTGACAGTCCTTAAGACTGGTGAAGACAAGAGGATGGCCTTTTTCCATTGTCTCTTTTTTGATTAGTGAAGAGGTTTCAAACAATTAAAAACTGATTATGCTACTTTTTGGGTTACTCTGAAAGTGATGTGCTTAATTTCCTTTGTTTGTGCTGTTGAGTAATCAATGACAACCATTCCCCTTGTGTTGATGCAGGCATCCAAAAAGTTAATTTTTATTTTTCTAGAGCAAAATCACTGTAATTTTCTTAAGCTTGACTTAATTTTTGTTACCTATTGCTTTTCGAAAGCTTGGAGCTGTTGGCTGCAATTGGAGTATTTATTTATTTATTTGCTGTAGCAGTAATCTACATATCTGTCTCACACTATCTGGCTCTTTCTTATCACAACACTTATACAGACGTACCCTTGAATAAACCCTTCACATACAGATGTAGAACTTCAAAAGATGTACGCAGTAGGAAAATAAACCATGACTTTATTTAACTGAGATGTGTGTGCAGTCTGGTTGAAAATGGTTTGATATAAATACACACATTCTCTGTTCCTCATTTTGGAAAGCTCATTCTCTCTGTTCCTTTTGAATTATACATAGTGTTATTTATACATCCATGTTCCCTTTTCCATATGAAGAGGGCAGTGATGCCACAGTTCTTTGTTTTGTCATGTTTTTTTCTATGTGCTTCGCCATTTCCCATCTTCGTATCCTCTTTCTCCTTCCGTCTGCTTCTTGTTCTCCCCACGCCTGTAGTTTATTTGGTAACCATAGCTTGGGGGCATATGGGATCTAATTTAGCCAGTAATCAAGAGCTCAGATTGGTGTGTGCATCTTGTGTGTATGTTGTGTGTGTCTCTGCATTACGTTAAGATAGACTCTTGTCTTTTGTTCAGACCTTACAGAGTCAGAAAAAAGAAAAGAAAGAAATGATGACTTTATGACTTGAAACAGTGTTCCAATTTTTTGGGATTAGCTTCCAATTTCAAGGGTTTTCTATTCCATCTGTATTACAGGTTAATACTTTGATACTGTAAATGTTATTGGGCTAAAGCTAACCTTTAAGAAAGGTGTGAACATGTTATAAAACTCAATTATCTATGTATTTATTGTGACAGTTTTTGTTTGAAATTTGTTGAACTTCATTTTGTAAAACCGTTTTATTGTTTGCTTGTTTATTGTGGAACTATATCATATTTTTGGTTTTAAAAACAACAGCAAATTATTAAATACACTTTCTTATAAAGTGAAATAATTTACTGTAATTTAACTAGTGCTAGAGTTTCCACTTATTGCTTCTATTTTAACGGTTATGTTAAAAAAATTTTATTTACAGATACATTAGAATTACGTTGTGTTCTGCATGCAGTACCACTCTCTTTTGAGCTGAGGGCAGAAGCACATTGGGAAATAAAACAAGAAGGTATTCTGGACAGTTGACTGTATGGTGTGTTGGTAAGAGTTTGTGTATCAATACTGCAAACAAAATTGGCAAAAACATGACTTACATGAAGCATTTGGCTTACTTCATGTTCAGTCATCATCAGAGGAAATAAAAAATAATGTAGACCAATGAGGAAACTCTAAAATTGAACATTTCTATTGTGTTTTCTGCATGGTACAGTACACAGTTTGACCATGACCATGGTGGTGTCAAGTCATTATGCCATTTTTCCTGCACTGGTTTAATTGAACCTGGCAGGACTATTGATATTGCCTATATAATGGTAGTGGACTAAGTGTTACCTTTGATCTCTGTTCTTTTGCTGTTGTTGTTTAAAAGTTGTGAAACCTGACTTGTAAAATGGCATGTGCATTACTATGCAAAAGTTTGGAAAAAAAGATAAAGTAGGTGCTTTCAACATTTATGCCGTTTTTTGTTTTTTTTTATCTGTTATGTTTGTCAAAAGTGTGGAAAGTAAACAGAAGAAAATGCTAAAATCAATTAAGGCCTCTAGGCGTGAGGATTTTGAAATGGACTTCCAGAACCACAACACAAGCCTCTGTCCCATTCCAATCCACTGCCAGCCTGTTAGAGGCATCCCGTTACTCTCATGGTTCAGGTCCCAGCATAATATTCCTTGACACCCCCAAATATAATACAGTTTCCAAAAAGAGATATTTCTCTTCTGTTGTTATATGAAAATAACATTGTGTTCAGAGAAGTACTATCAGTTGCTGTTCTAGTGAACTGCGTTCAGGGATGGTACCCAGTGTAGGTAAAGGTTGTCCATGTTTCAAGGTTTTGTGTTGTTTGCATTAAAAACATTCAATTAATTTGTGTTTCACTGTCTAAAAACTAATGGCAATGAGCAAAGTGAATAAAGGCATGGCTATTCATTACATCCAGACTCTTTTCAGTAGCACTTGGATATATATAATAGAAAAAGAAACATGCTGTTAAATCACAAAATGTACATTTTCTTCAATCATTGTCACTGAAAGCGTTAGTTAATTTCTTGGAAAGCACTTTTGTTTATGCACTTCCCCTCTCATCTCCTCCCTATTTATTCCTTAGTCATAGTCAGCAGCACTCACACTCTGATGGTTTTTGTCCTTGCGATTAAGAAATTCATTCAAGCTTTTCTGCCATGGTCCATGCAGTTAGCAAACACATTTAACAGAAATGCCCAGGCACAATGAATAATTTCAGTTCTTCTAGAGATGCATCTGATGCTTTCTGTGTGTACTGCCAGTAAAGGACTCCGTTAATATGTGTGGGAACTTTCATACTGTTTAGGTTTCAAATAAACTGCTGTATCATTGATCAGTAGGGATAAAAATCCATGAGTAGGAAGAAGAGATGCTGTCCTGAATACCATTTACATACCTTTACTTTTAACTCTGTTCTTCTTAATTCAAAACCAAGAGACCTAAGCTGACTATGTGATCTGAGTACACAGTTGACATGTTAACGTGCAGGTTGATGGTTTTTCAATTGTGTGTTTAAAAAAATGTTTTTATATTAAAGTCCATAGAAGTTTACTCTCTTTGCCTTTGTCTCTTTTTGTCTCAGGGAGACTATGATCCGGTCAAAACTCGAGTTCTCCACCTCAAAATGAACCCCACTTCTGTTGCCAAGCAGCAACGCCAGCAAGAAGTGGAAGCTCTTCGGGAGGAAGTGACACGTCTCAGGGAACTTGTACGCTCATTGCAAGATGGAGGTGCTCTGCTCCATTCTCATGATGACTCCAGTATGCACAGCTCTAGCCTTTGCCTCAGTTTGCCACCATCGAAGGAGGTGCTGGGTAAGATCCACAAGAGTCATTTGTACTAAATTAAGTCATTAAGTTACTGTAAATATTAAAATGTTATAATAGTAGGGGAAGCACTGCTACAGCACTCCTATTGAACTGTGGGATAGTTTACTATGTATTATTTTTGAATAGTTACTACTATTTGAATAGTTTAAATAGTTACAATTATTAATGTGAACAGGTTGAGGTTTGAGGGCTGCCATAGCCTAAAACAAAGTAGTAAAATTATGTTTTTGCAAGTTTTACACAATTCCACTTCCATTTTAGCTCTGTCCTTTGCAAAAGCTTTTCTCTCAAGTTTTATATAGCTTCCTAAATAATTGGTTCCCATTCACTGCTCTAACATAAAAAGGTTAAATGAGAGAAAGTGGTAGCTTGTACCCTATAATGGCTGTAATAATCAAGTGATGGATGATTTGAGTATCATAAGTATTCAAGAACATCCTAGGAGAAAACATCATGCTGTCTGTGAGGAAGCTGAAGGTTGGGCGTCATTAGATCTACCAACAGGACAGTGATCCCAAGCAAAGTCCACTAAGGCTTGATTGCAGAAGATTTTAGAGTGGCTGTCAGTCATTTGACTTGATCTCCATATAAGATATCTGGTGGGATTTGAATAAATTGGTTGCAGCATACAAGCCCAAGAATATTAATAACCTGGAAGCCATGCCCATTAGGATTGGACTACGATTCTTTAGAAATGCTGCCAGAAGCTGGTGTATGGCTATGGATTGCATTTGCACCAGGTCATAGGAGCAAAAGGGTTCTTGTCATAAAGGGGTTAAATAATTTATAGACTGCAGTAGTCATTAAAGTTTTTTTTTTTTTTTTTTTAAATAAAGCCATTTCTAAGCCTTTCGGACTTCTGCAAACCACAGTGAGAGCCATCATCAACAAATGGAGAAAAATTGGAACAGCGATGAACCTTCCCAGGAGCAACCTGCCTCCTAAAATTATTGATATTTATTATGAGCGCATAATGACAAGTCATGCAGTAGGTCACAAAAGAACCCAGAACAACATCTAAAGAACACCAGGCCCCACTTGCCTCAGTTAAGGCCAATGTTCATGATTTAACAATAAGAAAGAGAGAGTGCAAAAAATGGCAACCATTGGAGAGTTCTAAGGCGTTTGCTGACCAAAACGAACACACAAAGGTCTGGGTGACATTTGACAGAAAACATTTTGATTATCCCTTAGACTTTTGGGGAAATATTCTGTGAATTTATGAGACACAAGTTGAACTTTTTTGAAGGTGTGCATCTTTTACATCTGGTGTAAAACTACCACACTACTAACACAGTATTTCATTAAAAAAATTATCTGGGGCTGCTTTGCAGCTTCAGGACCTGGATAACTTGCCTTAACTGATGAAAGTTCTTTGCTCTACCAGAAAATCCTGAATGATCAACCTCTGAATTGCTCAGGAAAAAAAAAAAAAAAAAATTTTGTGGCCTATTCAAAGTCCAGACTTCCGATGCTGTGACATGAACTTAAACAGGCTGTTCATTCTCGAAAACCCTCCAATGTGGCTGAATTAAAACAATTCTGCAAGGAAGAATAGGCCAAAATTCCTCCACAGCGATGTAAAAACTAATTACCAGTTATTGCAATCCCTTGACTGTAGCTTTTGGCACAACCAGTTATTAGGTTCAGGTGACAATTACTTTTTCACATAGGACCAGGCAGGTTAGGACATCTTTTTCCTTGTTAAGGTTTAAGTTTAAATGCAACTGTAGGTGAACACCAGAGAATTTAATGCTGCATATACAGTCAGATTTTTAATATGACAAATTAACTTTGACTAAAGTGATAGGAATTAGTTTTTAATTTGGCTCATTTTACCAGTTTAGAAATCATTATATTAGTCATCATTTTTTTTATTCAATTTAACAAGTGTATTGAGCTGCTAGTATGTATTATTCCAAGCTTCGCACATGACTGCCTTTTGTCAATGAAGGATAATTTTCCTCTTCCTTGGAAATGGCCTGGGGCTTACTTTACCGTGTAAGTAAAAACATCACTGAACATAATGAGTTTCAGTGTTCAGTTTACCTGTCTTCCTGCTGTGGAGCTCTGTCTAGATTTTATTTCAGTGAGACTTTTTGTCAGTGGTCTATGATGTCGCCAGAAATAATCTATACCACATAGAGATGAATCTCCCTACTTTTACAGATTTAACACATCTACATGCTGACTTGTTTTATTTATTTGTTTTTTAAATGTTTTGATGCTTCCTTGATCAATTCAGCTGTTTGGTTGTTTTTAAAAATAGTCAATTTTTCATGCTTTAATCTTTAGCATATTTTACTCCTGTCTACATGATGGCCTTACAATATCGCAAGAATCAAGGTCAGGAAGACATTACATTTTTTTTGTCCTGGGTAGTAGAACGGTTTTTATTTTTCTATGTTCTGTTCAGTCAAACCAATACAAGAGCAGACTTTGAGAGTGGATTAGGTTGACTAGCCAAAAAAATATAATTATGGAGCTCCATCAGCAGTGGAATTTTCTTGACTGTGCAGATGTTTTCTGATACAGTGCACCCAGACCCATAGAGACCAATTAAGGGCAAAAGTCAGAAGTTAACTTTCTGAACAGTTGACAGTTGTTCCTAACCCATATTCTAAGATATAGAATAAAAGCACACATGTTGGCATATGTGTGTGTGTTTTTATACACAGATTCTATTTCT
Source organism: Helostoma temminkii (assembly GCA_900302695.1). Taxonomy (NCBI): domain Eukaryota; kingdom Metazoa; phylum Chordata; class Actinopteri; order Anabantiformes; family Helostomatidae; genus Helostoma; species Helostoma temminkii. The sequence continues at coordinate 170,893 of OMLM01020902.1, read as the reverse complement.
CTGTCTACATGTCCATTTTTCTGCATGTTAAAGCAGTGCCTGCTTTGTGCTGTCACTTGGGAATTAACAGCCATTTTCAGGGAAGTTTGATAGCTGTCATAGAGTGACAGTTTTGTCACAGTCCTGAAGTCTTGAAACAGTATTTATCAGCAGTGACTGACACTCAAAGGGAGCCCAGTCACCCAAGAGGCAGGCACACAGTCAGAGTCAGTCAGAGACTCCTAAGTTTACATTTGTTTAATAATGACAGATAAAATGTAACATGCTAATAAAACATATAAAGAGAAAAAAATTATTGTTAGACATGTTTATCAGTGATGGAAGGGTTAGAGGCATGGGCTGTTGGTAACTGCCCTTGCAAATATAAAAGATGTGTAATTGATAGCTGATGTAAAGGCTGCAACTGATTCATGTGTAAGAAATCCAATTATGCTTTAAGAAAGTTGTTATATTGTATTTTTTATCAAAAAAGGTTCACATTTGAGCTGCTTAAATGCCTTTAACCTTGAAGAACTAATGAACTCAGGCTATGCTTTTAAGCTTAAGTAAGCATTTTATCTGCCTTGGTTAAATTATTTGTCCCAATTTTTTTTTTAAATTGGTCCTCTGGCCTATTTTTATTACCTATATTTTCCTTTCTAATATTTAAATTTGACAGAAGTGACAAAGCCAGGACAAGCATTCTTTGTGACATAAATAGCACAAATCTGATTCATGACAGTTGTTTTTCATTTTGTGAATTCATCAGAATTAATTAGAATGAATAAATTACTTAAGAGTGATTTATTCACCTTGTTTGGACCTTATTAAAACGATAGACCAGGGCACTCCCACTAAAGATGTCTGGTTTCTGACTGAAATCATGAAAATTGCAGTTGTTCAGTGGTATTCTATCAATGGATACTGTGCTTTATCACCATCTCTGTGATGCTTTGCTCATATATTTCAGTAACACATACACATCATCAGTGTTATAAATGTCTACAATCTCTGCTGGTGAACCAACAATGGGATCATGACTGCCCAAGATAACCCATCTCAGTACACAAACATACTGAAAATGTTTTTGTAACATCATGAAAACATTTGCTGCTTTGAGGAGAGTCTGTTCTCCTCACCCTTTTTACCATTATACTATTACATTCATGCACAATTGCACACACTCGCATGCATGTGTATCCCTTTTAACTTTTGCGGCAGTGATAACATTGTAAATAATTTCCTCCATAACGACTCATTTTTGCTTAGACAAACTAATTTCTCTGCCTTCTCAAATCAAGCCTTCAAATTAAAGTAATTATCACAAATTGATTTTTAGCAAATTAAAGTCGAGCCCCATCCTCCTCCTCCTCCTCCTCTCAATTATTCTTTCCTCCTAGCTAGGAGATGCAGCTGACTGCCTTTGTCACACTACAGTATGTGTATTACAGTTTTTTGTAGCAGATGGAGTGCTGCAGGATATTGTCTATGGAGCTGTCCATCTATGCTGCATGAGTTAACTGAGTTGAGCCTGTGCTTGGGGCACTCAAAGGAGACGAACGTGCATATGTAGCTTAATTTTGCACATACAGTGTTATAAAAGTATAACTACCAACTATAGTTACTATAAATTCCAGAACATCTGGCTGATGTGTTTTCCCAACTTCTGTGTGTGTTGCAGATTTACGTAAGCAGATGGAGAGCTCTGAGCTTAGGAACCAGAGGCTTAAGGAGGTGTTTCAGAGGAAAATCCAGGAGTTCCGTACCGTCTGCTACGTTCTGACTGGATACCAGATAGATATCACCACAGAGAACCACTACCGGCTCACCTCAGTGTATGCAGAGCACATGGATGACTCCTTGCTTTTCAAAAAGGTATGTATACTTTGTTTAGGGCACATCCATGTTGACACAATCAGCTGTTTTCACATTATTTTGACCAGATACATGGTGATGCAAATGGCGCTCAAGAAAAATAAAGAGATAAAATGTATGTGTCTGCATAAAAGGCTTTGGAGCGTGTTGCAATATGAACTTTGAGTACAAAAAGAACGGATTGAACCCATGCAACAGTATTTCTATAAACACAATTCCATTTGCATAGTGGACAACATATTTTCCCTCCTATATAGTACATACTGTGCATGTATACCTTGTAGAACTGTGTATTTCAGTAAACATATATATATATACATTATTAGCTCAGAACTGTGAAATTAAAAGGGAAACATTACCACTATCAACATAACATCCCTGCAGGCTGTAGGATCTATGTAAGTGCTGATGTCTCAGTGAGACATCTTACACACATGCTTCACAAAATGCAAAATTGACCTTGCAAGGTGCACGCACCCCCCCCCCCTTTTACTGTGTCCTCCATATCCATGTTTATGCACCATTACGCCACCTTATAGCTTTGCGCCTGACTCTGCCATACTATGAGAGGAACATTGCCAACTGAGACTCTCCTCTGCTATGTGTATTGAATGTGTGGAAGAACGGGTGTGTGTGAGGAAGAGACTGATGACTGGGCAGTGTCACAGAGCTAGTCTGTATTAATCAATCACTTCTCCCCTACACTTATTTGACTGGGCTAAAAACAAAACAAAACTGTGTGTCTGTCCTTTGCCGTTTAGCCTTTTCTTAAGTAGCTTTACAGTGCAGCATCTTGTGTTAACTTCACACTTCTCTCTAGCTTTACATCCTTTCTGCATTTTTCCTCTCTTTATCGGTCTATTCTTGTTGATTTCCTCCCTTTCTCTCTGTTGCCCTGTGATCTGCCTGTATAGCAGTAGCTAATCACCATGTTGTTGTTTTGTTATGATGGGTGGCCTTAAGCTAGAACAGAAACCATAGAAAATCCATGCTGGCAAGGTAGAAGGCAGCTCTATTATCTTGGCAGGGTAATTATTGTGGTCAAGTGGTTGACAATTTCAACTGCAGTCATTACTGCCTTGCTCAAGGAGTCATGTAAATGCAAGTGAAATAGAGAATAGCATAAAAATAAGGAATGAATTTGAATGTGCATGTGTTTATACGTGTTTTTTCTTGCTGGTGTGTCCAATCTACTCCGTAAAACCATCTGCGACCCTGCCAGAAGAAATAATTCACTGTCAATATTTACTAACCACATATACACACAACTAATGCCTTCATAGTGCACACTGTCACACTTAAATGCACATATACTTATTTCAATCTCAACACTCTCAGTCACACCACATTTCAACACAGAGCACCTCCTACCCTCCTCCCCAGCTCCCTCTCTGTTGGGTGCACAAGCATGCAGATGTACAAAATAACACACACACAAAATGGATGCTAACGCCTCCAGTATTAGCATTCAGGGAGTTCTCCACTATACAAGTGTGTATGACACACGCCTGGTAGCCTATTGGAGCAGATAGGCCTGTACTAGCAATGGAATATGACACTCTCACACCGTACACATGCACGTGCATAAAAAGGAACACACATGAATTCAATATACATAACAGGCATGTGTGAGAGTGTAATCTGGGTTTAGGAATATAAAGTGGACTAATTGTAGCATGAGGAAGGAGAAAGTGGAGAGGGGGTCTTTACAAATGGGATTTTAATGTTATTCACCTCACCAACAGGGTTGCCAGATAATCCTGCTAATATTCCCCTCTAGCAGAGGCACCCAAATCCCCCTCCTATGGTGTAAGCTGTTTAACCTGCAACTGTCACGTTCCCCCCCTTTCTTTTCGTTGCATACTCATTATGTCGCACTCTTGTTCAGATTATTTCTATTTCTCTTTATTCACATTTACTTTTCAGTGCTTTAGCATTGCTATAATTTTGTAATTGAAACGTTTCAAGTTAAATTGTCAGATGGGATGCGGTTCCTTTGTCACTTGCTCGTTCAGTCCTGTCTAAGTCTCAACAGGGATGGTAGAGAGACAGGATGATAGGGGTAATTAAAACTGCAAGAAATGTTTTGTTTATTCGATCTTTGTCATTGACTTGGCTCAGATGTTGTAATTTAAACAGCTTTTTCCCATTTCATCTGTGGAAAGCATCAGCACACTCAATTTGTAATTAATGGTTTTGTGGAAAAAATTAAGAAAAAAAAACAGTACTTAAGCTATCATAACCTATGCAAACTTGTGCTTACGCTTGAGAAGATGATGGTGATTGAAGTCAGTCTCTGTATTGTAGGGATGCAGCTTACAATTATGTTTATTACTGAATAATCTGATGATTACGTCTCTGATTATTCCATAGTATGTTATTGTATAAAATGTCAAAACTCTTTAAATGTTTTGTTTTGTCCAACTAACAGTGCCAAACCCAAAGATTTTCAGTTAACACTGATTTGAAAAAGCTGCAAACAGAGAAAATTGGTGTGATTGATAACTACACCTTTAAGACAGTTAATCAATTATACCCGTCAATTATGTTTAGAGATTGCATTGCTTGCACAGTTGTTTGAATATTTATGCCCTCGCTCTTTATAATAAACAAAAAATGTTTCTATAACACTGATTAATATTGCAGAGTAAAGGTCCTTTGGAAGGAACTGAACATGTAAATATAGTCTTCTTCTCATTTTGCCGAGCAATTATCCTTTAGACATGCTGGTGGCATAGCTCTAGTGTGGTGAAAGTCAGCTTTCAACGGGAGGGAAATATTGTGTCTCGACAACTACTGTCTGGATTGCTGTGGAATTTGGAACAAGTGTTAATTGTACTTAGATCATGAATCGTAGTCATGGTTGGTTTTCAGTAGCTAAGTTAGCCATATTCTTGCAGTGTTAATTGAATTTTGATGAGGTTGTTAACTCAATCAAGCTTGTTGATACACTTTCTGTTTGTGATATAACTTCTACTACTACATTTAAAACAAAAATTATAGTACGCCTAGAAAAGGTGTAATAGAAAAATAATTTTATTACAGTGATATTTCAGATCAAGATGTTTTCCTTGTAATTAGTGTAACACATGTTCAAGATTTTGATAATACTGGGACGTTTGACAACCTCCCTGGAAGTGACTGTGAGAAAAAATTTAGTGTGGATTAAACATAAGGATAGTACATGTGGTAGACAAAAAGCCAAAGGCAACTTTCAAACAGATACAGGCTAATACAGGCTACAGGCTATACAGTATTGGTCAATTTGCTATTATGCAAATGTGAAGCAGTTTGAATTGCCATTGTGTATGAGAAGTGCTATATAATAAAACTAAATTGACTAAACTGAATTCTTTTGAACATATGTGGAAAGAGCTCAAGCACGCAGTCTGGAGAAGGCACCATTAAAACCTGAGACAGCTAGAGCATAGTGGGCCAAACTACTTATTCGTAGTTGCACAAGTCTCATTGAATGCTAAAAGGGATTGCCTCTGCAATCTGTGCAAAAGACTAGATTAAGGGTACCGTTATTTTTGTCCATTTGCATTTGTTGTATTATTTAAAATATTCTGCTAAATCAAAAACAAAGTCTGTGGTTTATTTATTTCACTTTTTAAAACACACCTCCGCATTTATCATAAAACACTGAATTTTAGATGCATTTTCATACTTCAAAGTCAAAAGGAATCTCATTATGTTGGCACCTCGGTGCTGTTGTTTTTGATCAATTTTACAGAATAAAGTCAGAAGCTTGTCTGTATGTTTGTGTTAACAGCCGGCCTTAGAGTGGTGGGAGATCAAAAGTTGTGGGTGTCAACTTTTAACTGTGTGGTGCTTTTATAATGCTGCAAACAAGAACCAGTGCACTGCACTTAGTCATAGCTGAAGAATGTAGAGAAATGCTGCTTTTCGATTAATTATATATTCCTGCAATGTTATGTTAGAATTACTTTGAAGCCAGAATTATTTTGATAGGGAAATTGTGCAGAAAATATTTCTATGCATTAGTCTAACATGTGTGTATTTTATATTTTTAGCTCACCCCTAGGTGAGAGGGCTGATTAGCATCAGTGATTAGGTATTTATGAGGTTCTGCTAATCAGCGAGATAAACACCTTAGCTGTGCAAGCGAGTGAATTATTTGAACATTTTTTCTTCCAGAAGTTTCAAGGAGGGGGAGCTTCCATCTTACAGCATTAACATTTGTCATGTTAATGACATAAGTCCTAAAGTTACTCTAGCATCAGAAGATAAATACTTCTTCGCCAGTGTATTTATGCACATTAGCTAGATTTCTGTTGGCACATGAAAGATTTTCTTTTTTTCCTTAAGTTTGGAGGCAAAATATTTTCTCTATGTGAAAATGTTGGATACAGTAGTAGAAGTAGTTGCACAATGTACAAGTATTGAAACGTACGGTTTATTTGTCAGCTTACTTGAATATTGACATGTTCTGTTTATACTGTTTTAATATGTACCTGAGAAACTTTAGTTGAGCAACTTTAGGTGAGCCAGTTAAGTGCGGCATTGTAGACAAGCAAGTTGTACAAGTCACGTGTCTCTGTAAGTAATCTCCCAAAGCAGACCCACTGCTGGGCTTACACACCTCTCCTATTGATTAGCTCATTAACAAATAAACAAACACGCACAGAGCTGTGCTCTCCACAGCAGTTACTAAAACGTTAAGATGTTCTCCATCGACTGGCGTTTCTTTCTTTCCTTTTTTCACTTGCTCTCTAACTCTTACTTCACTTCTTTGACATTCACTCTCCTGTCTTTCCTTCATAATCAAAGTGGAAGATAGAATCTCAGTGCCAGCTCATTAAAACATCGTCCCAATTAACTGTCAACCCTCTCACCAGAGGGAGATGGAAGGAAAGCGAAGAATGTGTGGTGGAATGATGGAGCGTAGGTGATGTGTAGAAAGTAAATGTGTAAAAATACCAGTGGTTTAAAGAGGCAAGGAAATATGTCTGCCTAAAAAAAGGCCTAAAAATAAACGAAAAAATGTGACTGTGTGTGAATGAGAGAGACAAATGCGGACAGTTAATAAAGTACAGTTTATGAACATTGTTGAGTCTTAATGACCTGTCTGTGTTTTATCAGCCACTTGGGGATGATTAACTCCACACAAATGTGTGTTTTCCTGTGAGTGGCTGTGTAAGACAGATTGTAAGCTATCGCTGCTCAAATGGCTTAAGTCATTTGTCTGTTATAGCTTAATATTCAAATAACTTTGAAGCAGAGCTCGACTGTCAGGGTTGCCGGTTACTACAGGGCCAATAAGAGTTCAGCCATTGGATTGGTCAACAGCCAGCTCTGGTTGTTAAGACTCTCACAGGATTTGCTTACGATTAAAGAAAGATTGTGTCTCACTTAATAGGAAGAAACTCAATAGTGACCTCACACACAACACATTTCCAACAGCCTTAACCAAAATGACTGGTAGAAACAATATTTAGCATTACCTCTCTAAATGTGGCCTTCATAATATATTCAATTACGGCTTTTCTCCATTAGCAAGCAAACATAGGTTTTCTATTTGTATGTATTTATCTTTACAGAGCTCCCCTAAAAATGTTCAGGCGACGTGGTAGACAAAAAATTTAGGTTAAGTGAAAAAATATATTTTGGTTAATGGGTAGAAAAAAAAAGTAGGTGACAGTCTGCACACATTATATATGATGACGACTCTGACCATAGACCCACAGGATGTAAACCACAAGGTGGAAAATGGCCAGCAGCCACAACTGTACAGTACTTTGCACATTGCTAATGTATATACATTAAACATTGGAATGTGTTATACATTAATATTATATTCAGGTAATAGTTTAACACTTTAAAATATTAATACTTGAAAACTTTAAAATGTTACAGGAAGGCAGTGTGGTTGTGTTGTGGGTTAGCACTGTCCCTTCACAGTTTTGAATGCACCAGTTGGCCACATGTCTCTCTGTGTGGAGTTTGTACTTTCTTCCCTTGCTCGTGTACATGTACATAAAGTAACTGGTGACCCTAGTTACCCATAGGTGTGATTATGAGCACGAATGTTTCTTTCTCTTTGTGTCAGCACTGTAATAGAATGGCAACCTGTCAAGGGTGCACACTTGCCCAATAACAACTCAGATTTGACTCAGCATTCTTGTAGGAACATATTATACACATAATATATAAAGGAATATATATAAAATTAATATATTTTCAACATACAACATACTGCACTGCTACTTTACAGTTGTAAAAAGTTTAGACTTTTTTTTCAGTTTCAAACATCATAGAAGTTACCAAACATTGTCCCTTGTCTGTCATAAAGGTTCGTGCGCCCAGTGTTTGTCTTTTTTTTTT
>OMLM01020902.1:128128-157001 GCA_900302695.1 Helostoma temminkii | reverse complement strand
ATTTGCTACTGGTCTGCTACTTGCGTCAGAGAAACAAATCCAAAATGCAGAGACGAAGGTTCTGGTCTGTGAAATGGAAATACTTATCATACTATGGTTGTTTTTTTATCTTTGCATCAGCAGGAAAACAATTGTTTCTGCTTGATTCTGCTTTCTTGTCCTTGATGTGTTTCTATCTAAGGATGTGGGTGTGAATCTCTACTCTCACCCTCTCTATACTGGGAGAGGAGCATGATTGCCATTCAGGCAGCATGCAGATTCTTAGTTGGATGAGGTCACAATAAAGCCCCGCCCCGCAGCTAAAGCTGGAAAGTATTGATTTCCTTTAATTGGATAGACAAATGAAAAGAGGGAATAAATGGGATAACACTCCTCCATTGTTACTGTGTGTATTTCTTAGATTTTCTGTGCAAGTTTGTCTTGTTAAATTCTTTCCTCTGCTCTTGGTTCAGCAATTACGTTAAAAGTCTGCTTTATGCAGGATAAAGCTGGTGTCACCCTGTGGGAGGAACATGTCATGTTGGTATTTACCTTACATGTAACCTCAACTCATATTTTTTTATGCATCTCACCCCAACTGTTGAATGAGGGAAACCCAGTTGTTCTCTCATACAAACAGAACCTTGGTTTTTTTCATAAAGGTCAGATATTGTTTAAAACACTTTTTAGGGAAACGTGAATATGCAAATAAACATTGATAAGGTCAGTATTTGAATAAACCTGATTTCAAAAAACTTCCCCTGACCTTTTGTTAACTTTTCTTGAAAATTTCATTTCAGAAGAGGAAGAGAAAAGAACATGGGCCCTCTGGGTCACATTTCTTTTTGACTCATTAATCATTTAAACCATAAAATATCTCTGTTTCTTCTCTGATGGCACTTTTTAGAAGAACCCAGATAAGAAATTATTTTATTTTAATCATAAACCATTAATGGGTTAGTAAGACTGGCCTTAGAGGTGGTAATAAACACTGATGACTCAACCACTCCATTTGTACTCTAGTGCAAGATGTGTTGCCATACAGTATGTAATTGCAATCGCATATTAATACTGCCAAGTATTTATTAGGCAGATTAGCCAGTATGAATACTGCTAGATTTAGTGTCATGTAAGGCAGCCAGCAATGGTTCTTCTGTGAAACATTACTAGAACAAGAATGCTAATTTCATTAACTTATTCATTAGATTGAATTAAGCACAGATATCTGTAGGTTTATTCAATTGAGGAAGTATTCCAGATAATGGTAACCTGGCATTCTTTGTTTATATTTTCCTTTATGCGTCATTTATTTCACTGAGCTTTTAATTTCAGCAGTTTGCCTACAGTATACCAGTGAAATTAACTTTATTATCCAAGAAAGATCACCTAGAAGACAAACATTACAAAGTACCAGCGCCTTTATTTTTACACTAGTGAGATTCAGAATTACACCTTTGTTTAGAAAACTAAAAGCTATTTTCATTTCTGGGTCCAACTCTAATTTCATTCAATGGATAAATGGTTGAATATAAATTGTTATTTTAGTTACATTGGGAAGGAGAAACCTTTTAACAATCTCATACATCCCTGGCATCACAATTACTATTGTTGTAGACTTTACTCTGCAATGTAAGACCAGCTGGATGTACCAGGTAGAGAGAGAAATGGGATACAGGAGGGTAATTTACAACATCATTGCATATGTCAGTTTATATTTTAGTGTGTTGTGGTGGGAGTTTGCTTCACTCATGTTGTCCCTATAGCCTAGGACTGTTGTCTAAAGTGTAAACCTGCCTATTATCCTGACAGATGGCAGCATTCCAGCATTGTCATTTTTACAGAGATTTTTCTTCTCACTAGAAACTTATCATTGAAGAATTAAACACTGGAATAACGTCCATTGATGTAGCAAGAGAACTTGAGAGCTGGACTGAAGCTTATATTGTCATTGACATTTTAAAATCTGTGTCCCTCAACATTATATGGGTAAATCAATGTACAGAAAAATAAACATGCTATCCAAAATAATCTCTGGACATTGCCATGAAATTACAGTATGTGCAAACATTTATGGCCCCTTCAGGATAAATTGTAATAAATGTAATAACTTATTCCATGACATGTAATGTTTAAATGTCAGGTCCAAATACTTTGGTTTATGACCAAATACCTAAAAATCCAACCTTTCCATCAGCCTCAGCTATGCTTTGTGTTTAGTGCTAATTAGAAAGTGTTAGAATCACAGGCAGGGTTTCCCCCAGGTGCTTTGGGTGAGGAGGGCATTTTGATTCAATGTAGTGCCTGATTTGGTACAATAGCAATAGAGCTTTATTTGTAACAATACAATACAGCATGATTCAGAGCCGTTTTAACTTACTTTCACTGATATACATTATAATTTCGCATCTGTTTTGTGACCTGTATGTTTTAAAGTGTTTTGCAGTGGAGGAACTAAATACATTCACTGAAGTTCTACTTAAATACATTTTTGAAACTGGATAGTATTTGAAGTTGTAGTATTTCCTTCGCACTCAACTGCAGTTCAGGAGGGAATATTGTATGTTTTATTCTGTTATATTTATTTGACAGCTTCAATTACTTTACAGGTGCAGATTATTTATACCATATAATCAAGAAATAGATGAGGTATTATTGTCATTAAGCAGCTGTCAGTACATCAAGTGTTTAAAATCTGCTCAGTTTTTGCCACCTGCAACATTAATGATGTTTACACATCAGTGCATCAGTTATAATCCAGTAATATAATACATTTGAATTTGTAGTTGCAAATTTCTTTCTCATGGGTCTAGACTTGGACCCAAAGATCCATGAACACGGAGGGGATTTGCACTTTCAAAAGGATCCATGCAAATGATAAAGATAACATCCTTGAGTGTTATCAGATGGAGACTCTGAACAACATTGTCTGCCAAAAATGAGCCACTGTTTTTGTCAAATTCTCATCAAAATTTTAGTGAACAAAACAGCCAAGTAAATCTCTGACTTCTTATTTGAGTTTTCAATTACTAGAAAACCTTCTGTGACCTTTAGATTTAAAGTTGTTGTTCAGCTGTATGAATAGTCTTTAGTCAAAATTGTGAATCTGCTAGCATCAGTGGATTCTCTCTCATCACTTTTTCATGTTGCTCTGACACTTCTTCTATCTTGGATCCAGAGCACTTCATTTTTGTGTGTAACCTTTTGTATTATGTGTAAATCTGTATAACCTTTTCTAAGCCACCTTTATGTGTGTGTCTGCATGTACATTCGACCTCTTGAAATGTTATGTGGAGGCACTAATGTTTCCAGACAATGACATTGTTATCTTAGTTTTCCTTTCTGACCGACTGTGGGAGTACTTGCAGTCTTCAGCTCCCAAAGGCCTCTATCAACTTGTCCACCGTCTCTCACACACCCACTCATACACACAGTCTGTTCTAAGGACAGACATTGGCAGAAGGTGTTTGAGACACTGAGATCTCCATGGTAACTGGTCTTAGTGGTTTTCTTTGATGTATGTGTTCCATGTACCCAGAGCCCCAGCAGTTTCTAGAGTTGTGTGTCTGTGTGCCTGGGATGAGAGTGGCAGCCTGAGGATATGGCATAGATTTCAGACAGCCACACAGGCAAAAAAGCACCACAGAGCGATGAGAAGTTGTCACAAGAAAGATGGTGTGATAAGAAAAGCGTTGGGATTGCTTCACTGTAGTGTCGAGTAAAGATTTCATTTTGAATTATTGTTCATTCATCTTAAGTCTGCTTAATGTCTGCATTAGAAGGCTCTCAACATTGGATGTGTCTTGGCTGGTTGCCACTTTTGAAGTTGGTCCTAACCCAAAATCCATGGTGGATGAAGGATAAAACCTTATTTTTCAGTCATACTTGGTCAATGTTATTGACATACACTGTGTAAAGAAAGGTATTAAAAGTCACTGCAGAGGCAAAGCCTCTGATCCACCCCCGAAACAGCTTCACCAATCAGCCCCTCGCATGACATGGCCACCACTTCTGTACTGACTTTCTCAGCAGAGCAGGTGAGGAGAGAGCTGAACAGGCTTCACACCACAAAGGCTCCAGGGCCAAACGGAGTCAGCCCAAAGGTGCTGAAGGCCTGTGCCCCTCAGCTATGTGGTGTACTACAGCACATCTTCAACCTGCTCCTGCATCTGCGGATGGTTCTTCAGGAGTGGAAAAAAATCATGTCTGCTGCCTATTCAGAAGAGGTCACGACCCAGTGTCCTTAATGACTACACACCAGTGGCCTTGACATCCTGCATTATGAAGGTTTTTGAGAGACTGATCCTGGAGTCCCTTAGATCTGGGGTCAAACCCTCACTGGACCCCCTCCAGTTTGCATATCAAATGCATATCAAAAGTGTCAAATTAGAGTGGATGATGCCATCATCTTGCTTCATTGCACCTAAACCCACCGAGACAAACCAGGGGGCTCAGTGAGGATTATGTTTTTTGATTTCTCAAGTGTATTCAACACCATCCAGCCTGCACTGCTTGGTGAGAAATTAAAAAAGATGCAAGTAGATACCTCTATGGTTTTTTGGATTATGGACCGCCCCCAGTATGTCCACCTGCAGATCTGACACTGTGGTCAGCAGCACAGGAGCTCCTCAGGGGACAGTGTTATCCTCCTTTCTCTTCACCCTGTACACCTCAGACTTCAGGTACAACTCAGAGTCCTGCCACCTTCAGAAGTTCTCTGATGACTCTGCAGTTGTAGGATGTGTTCAAGGGTGAAGTCATTACAGAGTACCAGAGAGTGGTGTACAGTTTTGTGGACTGGTGTGGGCTCATCCATCTCCAGCTTAACATAAATAAAATAAAAGAACTGGTTGTGAACGTCACCAAATCCAGGACTCCTGCGACCCCTCTCTTTATATGGGGGGAGGTGGTGGAGAATGTACCAGAGTACAAATACCTGGGAATCCACTTGGACAATAAATTGGAAAAATAAGCCAAGAGCCGGCTGTATTTTTTGAGGACGCTCAGGTCCTTCAACGTCTGTAGCACCATGCTGCGGATTGTTCTATGAGTCTGTGGTGGCCAGTATCTTTTTCTATGCTGTGGTGTCTATGCTGAGGCTTGACAAATTCATCAGGAGGGCTGATTCTCCTCTGGATGTGGAGCTGGACCCTTTTGACACTGTGGCTGAGAGAAGGACGTTGTCTAAACTCCTCTCAGTCCTGGACAATCCCTCCCACCCACTGCAGTGTTCTAACTGGACAGAGGAGCACGTTCAGTCAGAGACTAACCAATGTTAAGTGCTCCACAGAGCTCCACAGGAGATCCTTTCTGCCAGTGGCCATTAAACTGGATTTGTCCCACAATGGTGGAATGAGCTACCGAACTCTGCATGGTCAGTAACAGCACTCCCAATATTCAAGAAACTGCTGAAGACAGAACTTTTCCATAACTTTCTATGCACTTAAAAAAAAAAAAAAAAATCCTGCACTTACATCTCATGAAACGGACACACTTCTTCTGATAGCACTTTGCTTTGCAGTTTTTCTCCCTGACTTAGATTTTTGCTCGCTTTGTGACTCACTTGAAGTCTTTGAATAAAAGCATCTGCCAAATGACTAAATGTAAATATAAACTGACACATCAAAACATTATTTATTTTCATCATAAACATAATTTATATTAGTTCTATACATTTTTAATTGTGCCAATGTGTTGTCTTTGTTATTTATGTTGGAATGGATTTTTTTCCTAGGAGTGATTCATTTCTTTCCATTTTTTTGTTCAGAGAGCAGCTGTAACAGGCAAAGCTATTTCCCTGCTGGGATTAATGAAGTTTTTTGAATCTTAAATGTACCACTGAAGAAACATTATTTAAGTTTTTAGTACTGTCTTTGTCAATTCCCACTCAAATGATTTTAGTTTATTTTACTTTTACAAATCTCATTTTATACCTTCTGACCATTTATACATATACATCACCTCCAAAAACAGATGCAAGGAAAACAGCTGATCACGGTCTGCTTTTCATGACCATAAATAGGCAATACCACCAGATGCAAACTCTCAATGGGAGAATCAGGAAAGCAAGGGCGGAATTTCCTAAACAGATCTAGAGATAAGCCATAAAAGTTAAGAAACAAATGTTTATGGGCTTATGAAACAAAGATGCAAACCATATAAGCTAATTTGTGAAGCATGGTAATGTATTTGCTTGCATTTGTTAAATGTTGTCCTTCCAATATTTTTGGAGGGGACGTCATCTAATGCAGGGGAAGAAAGTTCCTTCTTAATAAAGTTTTGTTTTATGTTTGATAACCTTGTGATAATGGCCCAATTAAAGACAGGAATGCACATTTAATCCTGAAAATACCACTGCAGTAGTGTGTCACGGTGGCCTAGTAATTTAAGATGCTTACCACATAACTGCAACAAATCCAGCTGAAGATCTTTGTTGCATATCATCCTCTTAATTTCCTGTTTCCAGCCTCTTTACTGTATGCTGTCAACAAAGTACAATACCAATGAGCTCTCTGTTTTTTTTTACTGCCTTTATAGTGGCAACATTACCCACATCAGAGTAAATGTGATGTAGCAGCAACACAGATATATTTTTGGTCTTGAGTGCAGAAATACTTCATAACCTTTAGAAAAAGGCAAAGAATGAAAGATAAAGAGATGCTGTTGCAATGAAGACTATTTGCAATAGACACAGTACAACAACGTGACAGTAGATGTAATTTCTACATGAAAGATAGTTTCTAATAAGTTGCTGCAGAATTAATCAACTTAGCTTAACTGAGTTTTACCTGATGAACCAAATGACATTATTTGACCTGAAGATGAACACGATGAACGTCTTGTTTCCTTTACATCTTGCTAGTTTGCAATAATCTCTTAATTTTACTGATTTTCTAGGCATTTTTTATACACTTGTGAAGAACAACACAGAAACAGCAAAGTCATTCCGTCTGTGTCACTTCAGCACTTTCCATTTTGCATTTTTCCTCGGTTTAGCATTGTGCAGTCAGCTAAGAATTGTCATTAGTTCAGTTATCCACTCCTCTCACCCATTAGAGATTTGTGCCTCTCCACAAAAGTTCAATGCTGTTCACCTCACCCAGGAAACTCACTAATTGGTTTATCAAGTGGGGTTTACATTTTTTTTTTTTACAGTTTACATCAAAAAACATAACGTCACCTTTGCTTACTTTCCTGTTTGTAAAGTGTATTTAATTGTCAAATAATGCTGACTTTAAATGGAATGAAATTTTTAGTGGGTGGACATTGATGTTCAGTAATTAAAAGTCTTTCTCTATAAATCTTCTCTCACTGACTCGATTCAGGTGAGCAACTAGAATACTGGAAATCTGTGTATAACATGCAGCAGATGTGTAATCTGATTTCTCCTCTACCTTGGGGTCACTTTGATAGCGTGGTTGACAGAAGAGACTGCATCCTGACTTTTTTTGTTTGTTTTGTCTGTTTTACGTTTGTTTGTTTTTTGCTTGGATTTTGGACAGACTTGAATTTAAAAACGATCCATTTATGTAATAGTGTCCCCCTTTATCAAGCCAGTAAAGTGGTATGTGACAGCAGCTATTGTTATGCACATGCACTTTTGTAAAAAGCTGATTAGAAACCCGACTTTACACGTAACACATTAATCTAAATTTCCTGCAAGAAATCTAACTGGGGAAATCTGGTTTCTCTAATCCCCTACCCAACTCAAGAAAGCTGACTGTAATGTGGCTACTTCAGTACACGTAAACACACTGTTTAATTCTTTCTGGTCCTTGGCTTGTTTTTATGACTTTTCCCAGCATATTCCCTTCACCTGCTGTTTTATAAGCCTTGTCATTATATCATTAAACTTGTCAAATGTAGATCTGTCTCTTACCCACATTAACACAGGGCATTCCTCAAATGTCTCAATATCTTCACAGCATGTCACAGGACTCTGCTTCTCACTACCTTCCTCCCTTCCTGCAGTTCTTTAATTACTTTATCCCCCGTTTCCCTCATCCATTTCTCCTTCACTCTATCGCCCCGAGCTGCTCCTCATTCCCTTTAATTAATCCACACAGATTTAGACACCTTCACCCTGCTGTGAATACACACAACACACTCTCATACACATTGACAATCCCCAGTAGACAATAAAAACTTTAGGTGATCTTGCCTCACTTTGAAAGTTTTCCTCTGGAGATGTATGTAGTGGAAAGCTCAGGTCTTGCTGTTTGATATTGTTTTAATATCTTCGCCTGTTTGTTTCTGTGCACCCTTAGGGGTCTAATGGAAGCATGCAGCTCATGGAAACAGAGTTTTCCAAAACCTTGGGAGAGATGGTGTCCCTTCACTTGCATCACCAGAAGAGCATCCCAGCATTCCTCTCTGCCGTGACCCTCGACCTCTTCAGCAGGCAAACCACCATCTGAAGTAATCTGACACCTCGCACAGGATTGTAAAAAAGATCAGGATTAGTTTTGTTCTTAACTTTCAGTTGGTTTTTTTTTGCTCTTTTTTTTTCTCTTCTCTCTCACGATTTTCACAAAGTGTTGAAAATATCCCATAATGTATCAACTGCTCTGACCTACGTATAGCACTGAATAGCAATGACTATCTTGTTTGTTGGAATACATCCATCTTGCATTCAAAACGCTAAGAAAGCTACTTCTTGTTATACTTATTATTTTATCAGTGAAACTTTAGAAGTACTTTTTTTCTCAACAGGACAAAGCTGTCATGAAAATGACACAAAAATCAATGGTATACGGATTTGTAACTTGTTTTTTTTAATGAGAGCCTAATAATTGTTTCACATCAAGTTTAATACACACTGTGTAGAGGGAAATAAGCATTTGTATCTGACGTAGGTGTGTTTTGCTTGGTCTCTACCCGGGCTGAGTCTTTTACTCTTTCTATTCTTTCTTTTATGTCCTCTCTCTGTCTCTTCTGTGACTCACATAAAAGGTTTTACTTAGACGTTTTGCGGTTACAACCAGTCAAAGCCAATCCGTAAACAATCATTGGATTCAGTTTTTTTTTTCCCCCCTTTTCCTTGCTTCTGTCCTGGGAAACATCAAAATTTGTTTTCTGTTTTAGTTTTACCATAGATTGTTTGTACCTCACTTGTCTCTCTCACCATGACCCTTTCTGTTAGTAGAAGCAATAAGGAAAGAAATGAAACATTCAAGCGGAAAATACTGATATGAGCCAACCGTGTCTCCCTCTCACTGCACTCCAAGTTCACACTACTCTGAATGTGGGAAAAATTCAATATTTGATTTGTAATCATCTCACTAAATTCAATGTGTTTGCGCTGTAACTTGGAGTTATTCCATGTCCCCTTTGCCCTCAGTCAGCTGGTCTTTTCTTGTTTTCCTCTTTACAGCAAAATTGAGAAACCTACATTTGGAATCTTATTGAATATATGATAACTTGAACATAGACATAAAGTAATAAAATAAATAAAGTAATGGGGCATTGGAGGATATATAAAATTAAACTGGTTGACTGACTGATTTTAAACTGCACTACATGATAATAGACATTGGTGAGTCATGAACCAGGTATCGAAGTAAAAAGCAAACATGAAAAAAACACCAGGCATTCTTGTAATGTATAAATTTAAACATACTGTCTGCAAACCCAAAGAAACCAAATTTGATATTGAAGATTTGTGTAATATTTGTGTTTTCAGTTTAATTAATGATTGTGCCTTTGTGTTTTGCTCACAAATACAAATGCAAGGAAAAAGCAAAAAAAAAATATATATCTTGGCAGCAATAAAGAGAAATGACAAAAATAAACATGGGTTGAAGAGAGAAGCAAGGGAGCGATCCAATAAAACTGAGAAACAAAAGGAAGTGAAGTGAGAATAAAGACACTTATTACAGTAGCAATATATGAACTCCAGCTGGTGCAGCCATATGTCTCTTGAGAAAACATGTTTCCCTGTATAGGACATGCCACATACTGCCCTTGTTTTGTTTTTTTTTTGGTTTTGTTTTTTCCACATACTCATTCATTTTCACTTCTCCACACTCCACAGCTCTCACCTAGAGGTCGTATTTTAGAGGGTTTCTTTAAGCTGGGCAGCACATACAGCATTGTTGTATTGTTGCATTGCAGCGCAACTGTCACCTTCAGTTGTGTGTAATGGATTTTTTGCCCCATACCATGAAATCATTGTATCATTTTCTTGTTTTAAAGTTGAAATGAAAATGGTAATTAATAAAGCATACTGTGTGAATGACTGGCTTGACTTAAATAAATAGTATTTTTTCAGCAACCTATGGTACATATGACTACAGCAAGACTAAACTATTAGCTAGTGAGAAGTTGCAGGATTTAATTAGTCAAATAGGTTGACAGCTCTCACATTGTTGTTTCGTGTCCCGCTGACCCTGGGTTATGTGTTGTCGAGGGTGTGACCACTCTAATTTGCCCAAAGGCCTCGCACAGGAACCTTTTTTCGAGTAAAAGTATCATTAAATTAATTGTCATTTGCATTTCCACAGCAAGACTAACATAAAGCACAACAGTCACTTTTTACTTTATTATTTATGATACACTTCAAGTGATCGCTTCTGAAATCTTGTGTTTTGATCCAATTGCTGCACAATGTTTAGGCAGTCAGCGACGTTCAGTGCTGCAGGCCCCACCATGTTAGTTCCTAGGCCTTCAGAAAGTACTAACCTGAACCAGGGACTTTTTCTGTGTAGAATGATGGCCTTGGAATATATGAACTCCATCTGGTGCAGCCATATGTCTCATGAGAAAACGTGTTTCCCTGTATAGGACATGCCAGAACCTGGGCCTTCCATTGGAAACACAGGTGAAGTTCCACTAAAGTATCCTGGTTAAGGAAAAGTTCATGTGATGGCAGTAAAGCCTATTTCTCACATTCTCAAGTTCACGTCTGGTAGGTTACTTTGTAATCACAATGTTTGTTCTGCTATTTAGCTTGCAGTCATTCATGCTGAAACAAAACTATTATCGATGTGGCAAAATGGTGTTTCAGCATCTGGTAAACCATAAACATATGGCTGTATTACTCCAACTGAAGTCCCTGGAGTATATTTCATTTTCTGTGTTGTCTTAAGCAACACACCTAACAAATCCAGCATCTTGGTTATTTTATTTTTTTAACACAGTTATCGGTTCAGTGCATTGCCAGTTAGGTGACCTGTAGCTTTTTTGTGCTGACCCTGAGCCACAAAAACTGGCTTTTAAAATGTCATCTGTTTGTCAGCACTGTGGAAGGCACCAGAGCTTTTGGAAGGTTAATCAACAATAGTTAGACCTGCTCTGTAACCAAACTCCCACATAAAGGCACAATGTTTTCTTTTGCTGCACTTGCCAAAATGAAAGTTGGTAGGAGATCAAGTTTTGGCCATAAACCTGCTGGTGTTTGTCTTAGTGGTAACCATAGACTATATATAAAGAAACATTTAATCTATTAGTAAAATGTTTGGACACAACCTCTCATATATTAAAGAAATCTCCAGAACTGCCTTCTTCCACCTGAGGAATATCTCTAATATTAGAAGCATCCTTTCTCAAAGTAACGCTGAAAACTAGTCCATGCATTTGTTGCATCTAGACTGGACTACTGTAATTCCTTACCAGTAGGATGTCCCAGTTGCTTAGAAAGCATCCAGCTGATCCAAAATGCTGCAGCCAGAGTTCTGACTGGAGTAAGACAGATCATATTTCTCCTCCATTAGCTTCCCTCCATTGGCTCCACGTAAAATCAAGGATAGAATTCAAAATCCTTCTCATCACATATAAAGCACTTAATGATCAAGATCATTCATATCTTAAAGACCTCATAGTACCATATCATCCCAGTAGAACACTTTGCTCTCAGAGTGCCGGTCTGCTTGTGGTTCCCAGAGTTTCCAAATGTGGAATGGGAGGCAGAACCTTTAGCTATCAAGCTGTGGAGCCAGCTCCTAGTTCAGGAAGCAGACACCGTCTCTACTTTTAAAACTGGGCTTAAAACCTTCCTTTTTGATAAAGCTTATAATTAAAGCTCAGGTGATTCTTCTGTTAACGCTCTCTCCCATAACTGTGCCTCTATCTCCCTCTCTCTCCATTTCCTTTTCTGCAGGTATCCTCAGGTTCTCGGCCTTGGAGCTGTGTGTTCCCAGTGTTCAGTTACTGGCCCATCCTACCTGCCAAGTCTTTTGTTGTTGCTTCTTGTTGTTGTTGTTGGTATTATTGTTTTGTCACCTCTTGTTCTTGTCTCTCTTTCTTTCCACTCATCCCAACTGGTTCTGTTGGAAGGAGAACCAGGCTCTGTTGCCTAGTGCTTACTTAAGAGGGATTTGTTGAGTTTTCTGTATTATTTAGTTGTATTGTAAGGACTTTAACTTTACATTGTACAAGTGCCTTGAGATGACTTTAGTTGTAAATTGCCACTATATAAACAAACTTGAATTGAATTGAACATATTTCCCTTTAGGGGTTTTTCTTTTTTTTCTTTTCAACATTATACATTAATTTCCAATACATCCAAATTATGACAGAAAACATATGGAATTATGTAGCAAACAAAAAGTGTTAAATAACCCAGAAATTATTAATTTTGATTAGTATAAAACATCATAGATATTTAGATTATTGAACATGAATACTTGTTCTTTTATAGTTTGGATGTCTTCAGTATTAATGTACAGTGTTGAAAATATTAATAATAATAATAATATAAAAAGAAAAAAACACTGAATGAGTAGGTGTGTCCAGAGGTTTGACTGGTAGTGCTTATACAGCCTGTGGTGCCAACTCAGTAACACAGAGCTGGACTCAAGTGAAGGAGCTAAGGAACAAGGACTTTCATACTTAGCGTTAGGACAGAGACGCTGTCTAAAATAGCTGACCTCCTTGTGGAAGGAGCACTGTGGGGATCTCCTGAACCTCTCCATTGGAACTGTTAAAGGAGTTAATTTTAATTTTAATTCTGATTCTTCTTTACCACAGATAGACTACCCAGAGTCGTCAGTGTATCATTGTGCTTACAAAGATGGCCACTCATTCAAGTCTTAAGGTTTTTGCTTCTATTCAATTTAACTTGTGGTTAGTGAGAATTAATTGATGCAAGAGTACTATAATAAATTAAATGTTTTATACATGATGAAGAATAACTGTTATTTCCACAGTTCATCAACCAAAAGAAGAATCTCTCTGGTAATTTTCTTGGTTTTTCTATGTCTACTGAAAAAATACTATCCTTTCATTTATTTCCATTTTTGTCTTTCACTTCCTGTAAAAACCAACTGGTCTTCCTGCTCCTCATCCTCTCTGCTCTTACTGATTCTTTCCACTCTTTTATTCAGTCCTCTATCTTTTTTTCATCATCCCATCATCTCTGAGTCGAAAACAATTAGCACTCCTCCTGATATCCCATTAACAATAAATGAAGTGATAGAATGAGGTTGAAAATTCCAAAGCTGAGCTTTATAACTCAGCAGCATACATCAGATTTCACACTCCCAGACACGCACAAATCCTCACCGAGCAGTAAACAATCAATTTTGAAAGGCGTGCTTTAAAAATGCTCAGCAGAAATCTTTTCAAGGCAGCACTAAATCTTTAAAAGCGATTTTCATGTATATTTAATTTATTAAAGGAGTGACATTTCAACTTCATCTTTCTTTTTTTCTTTTCCACCACAGAAAGATATTGATAAGTGAGACCTGCTGAGAGGAGACTTCCCTGCTACTGAGGAGTCTCAGCTGGAAACCAGAAAAACTTACAGGACAGAAACAGGAGCGAGAGAGACCTGGCTCTTCCTTCTTTTATGTCTCTCCCTCTTTTCTTCCTGCCTGTTTTGTCACACACAGGAAGCTTAGTATCACTTTCTCTGAAGTGAGTCTTTCTCCCGTTTCTTCCTCCAGTCTCCTGTGCTCTCCTTTTCTAAAGTCCCAAAAGAGAGACAGAGCAGCTGTCATGCTTTAGTTCAGATCTGAGGTTCTTTTCATAGGCTTTCCCTTAAAGTATAGAAGCAGCATGATACTGTACCTGCTGAGGAGGGTGAGTGTGTGTGAGAGAGAGAGTAGGGAAGCATCTACGTGTACATACACTAATGTGTGCACTGAAAGCTCTTTGCTGTTTGACCTGTTGACCTTTTTTTGCGTCAGTGATTGTAGAGGCCAGTGTTTTTAGGGGTTGACTCATATTTTTCAAAAGTCTTATGTTCACGAATATATGTAGATATCATCGATAATATAAAGTACACCTACAGTCGGTTGATGAAAGAATGACAGTGACACAAAATCACAAAGTTATATTTTTTAATGAACAGTAATGATTGAGCAAAACTTCAACATTAGCCCCTAAAAAGTATATTACAAAACATCTGTAACCTGTTACATCTGTAAAGCAGACTCTAAAACAATGATACACATGGCATCAAATGTAGCTTGTAGACTACCACATATATATATATATTTGTTTTTTTCACCTTTTCTGTCATAACTGCAAAATCCTTTGCTGCCGACTTGAAATCAAACATGTCAGACTGTGTGGCAGCTACTTCAAGTTCTGACTTCCCACCTTTGATAGTCAACTTCTGAAAAGCACTGCGTTGATGAGCTACATGAAGTTGACAGAACATCTAATACAACAGACAAGTGACATTGAACACATCTAAAGCTTGATGCGACTTTTTATTTTACATTAGAATTAAGCTGCTGTTCTGAGGCTAACACCTAAATGTCAGTTTTCAATGTGTTTGAAAGCACCAGCAGAGAGAGAGTGTTCAAAATATCTGTGCTCCCTTCTTCGTAGCAATAATATAAGTTATATAATATAACAAAACCCAAAGGCGAGGAACTGTTTGCTGTGATGAATTACCAAACTGCACCACATTTCAAGTTTCTGCAAGTTGATTTTCATGCTTTGCTGGCATGAATTAATATCAGAGCTGGGTAATCAATCTAAAAAGTAAGTGTTTGGAAAACTATCATCAGCATTGTGATGAACAATGTAGAATTTTTTTATTTTTTTTTGCAGTGATTCAGCATCTGATGAACCTGCAAGGTAAAATCTTGATATTGCAAGGTGTACTAGTGTGCACTTGCAGAAAGCAGCACACAGAACTGTCTTCTTTTTCCTTAGCTGAGCAAATTAATGAAAAAATCAGCACATTCAGCTTATGAGGTAGTTTGTTTTTGAGTCCAATTTTTCTAAAGGCCTTTTAAAGATATACTTGTGAAAACTTTTGAAATTTTTGTTTTGTTTTTTTCAGCTGACTTGTGATCGTCCTGTGCCATAACAATTAGCCAAGTCTAATGGTGCCATAATGCACTCAGAATTCGTGCCAGACCAAAAGCACAAATTTGGAAGGAGTTGTAACAGGGCAAAGAGTTTACCACTGATGATGGAGCTCTGCAGAGCAGCTTCATTAACACATCTCTCTCCATTCATTTTAGCGTTTTGGAGCAGTTGCTGTGCTTCATATCTGGCAAGTGTAATTCTCAGCAGCCACGGCCTCTAATCCTCACTCCCATACTGTACTGTATATGTGGCTTTTCAGAGAGCCAGTGAAAATGTGTAGGCAGGTCTCCAGGCAGACTCGAGCATGGCTGCCAGAGCAGGAAAGTGACAGTCTGGCTAATTAGAACACTTTTAATTTGCACTGCCTTGATCTCTCGTGTTAGCCCCCTTCAAAAGTGGTGTGTGTGTGTGTGCAGGAGCTCTCGCTGGTGTGTTTTTGTGCATTTCACGTTAGTATGTTGTCACCTTGTGTTGTAATATAAAAAAGTGAGATAGTTTGAGCAAGGCTAAACAACAAAATATCTGTCATTTAGCCTTTGTTAAGCTTCTTTTTTGACAAGAAGACACATTTTGCCCCTTGTTTTTCTGTGTCCGACCCCGAAAACATTCCTCAGACACTCTTAATGAAAGCAGCAGAGTTTCGGGGTCAGCAACATTACTCAAGCGCTTGTTGTATGTCCTCATTTTGAAACTAAATGCAATTAGTCTTGTTTTTTAAAAAAAGAATTAGACTGAAAATGTAACTGTGCTTCAAGATTTGATCTTCTGCACAATTGATATGGCTCATAAGATAGTTAAACAGGAGCAGGTTAGATGTGTTCCTCCAGTCAAAGAGAAGATAACCAGTGTAACTGCTGACCTAATAACTCACAAGTCGTGTTGTTCGCCTCACAGCTAGTGTCGACCTTTCCACAGTGTTCTCTCACTTATACTCTACATTATTAATGCTGCTTGGCCTATCATTTGTGTGTGTTGCAGTGAGAAGTAGGCCTTTCCCTTTAGTGAGAGGATTTTAATATGCATTAATACAGTGGTGAGAATGTTTCCCATTATTGTTCTTATCATCATGTTCTATCAAGTCGCCTCTTTCACAGGCTGGCCCACATTAGGCCACAATCTTTGAGGGAGACAGCGAGTCTAATTCCCATTTTTAAAATAAGGTTATTTCACAAAGATGACCTCCAGGGCTCGCAGAGAAATCAAAACTCTGACGACGAGTAAAGAACCCTGTATTTCTGTGTTCCTTTATCTCCCTTAGCTCCTTATTCTTAATTCCGTTTCCTTCTTGTTTTTTTTCTCTCTGTCCTCATATCTCTGCCACTCTCCATCCTTGCCGTAGGCATCACTGTAAATGCCACGTGGAGAATAAAGGAAGGGGTTATTACTGGTGCCTGTAGAAGCCTCTTTTGTGCTCATGCAGGCGTCAGTATGGACAGCTACAGTGACTCGGGGGAGATGGGCAGCGCACGCACATGATAAGACAAATATTTTGGTCGCTGCAGCAGCCGCTGTGAGGAGCCCAACAACTACTTGTGTTCCAAACTCTGACACCAGGGCAAGCTGGAGGCTCCTTCTCCACTCTGCGTCAGACTGCTTTGATAAGACCACATCTAGAAAGGGCAGCTCTCAACTACAGTTCTTCAAAAGTAGACTTAATGTAGGTTCTCCACCAGCCTGAGCAGCAGTAATACCAAGAGTTGTTTGGTTGCCCTTTTCAGCTGCCACTCTGGGTGCAAGACTGAAATCTTTCATTCATTTGGCTGGGAGTGCTCTTTCATAAGCTGCCCCACATTGTGGATGTGTTATGTGCATTTCTGTAAATACCATGTAATTTTAAAAGTTCAACAACAGATTCCAATTTTGAAAAGTTTTAAATTAAATCGTTTTAATGTCTTTGCTTCCTTTTCAGGCTGTAAACTGTCTGAGTGCTTGAAAGTACACAGACTACTCTGTCTGTCTGTGTGTTTAAGGGTGAGTGAGAGATCTGAGGTGTCACAAAGGGAGGAAAATGAGGTTTGGGAGTCAGATGATGTAACCATGGAGACATACTATACTCACCTGCCCTGGGTTAAAATCACACTGGACAGATAGGAGATGGAAGGAAATAATGAAAAGACCCAGTTAGGACATGTCCTCTTCACACTATCTTGATAGAAGCCTTCGACTGTCAGGCTCCGAGACAGTTGTATTGCAGCAGTCGGTTCGGGATGAGATTGGATAGAATTACACTGCTATTATGAATCTAAAGCGTTATTTCACTCTGAAAGATAAACCTCTCATCCAGGGTTATTGTACTGTAAGATTGTGTCATTGTCTGCTGTGCTCTTGACTGAGCTGTACCATGAGTGAGTGTGGGTGTAGCAAATTATAAGAAAAATCAGAAATAACACATATGCTTTTAGATTTGTTGAAGTATTTCTAATGGAATACTTACATGCTGCTTTACTACAGTCATAATGTGACAATATGAAAAAAGTGCTCAGTTGTTTTATTAAGCCTTTTTTTTTTAAACTCTAGGTAGTTTCACCTCCTGACTAATCACTCTCATACATTACTCTTTACCTAAGTTAAAGTTTCAATACAAAACTGTAAAAACACTCATTTAAAATGTTAAGTGAAAGAATTTATTGTAAGTATACACAGTGAAGTGGACTTCAAGTTTTAACAATATGCCCCATTGACTATTAAGTGTTACATCATTAGTTGATTATTACTTATTCACCTAGGTGGAAGCAGCCTTTTCCCACTTCTTTTATAAGACTGATGGTCTTTTTCCGGGACTAGTTCCCATTCATCTTCTGTCAATCAACTAATCAACAAATCAGCTGATCGACTGATAGACTGATAGGCATTTTAATCTCTAACAAGGGCCATATTATCAAAATCCTTGATTTATTTTCTTTGCAGAAATCTTCATATTGTAACATGGGTTTTCTGGTAGATTCTAGTCAAGAAGAAGTACAGTAATTTTCTCAAAATGTGGCAGAGTAGAAATGTAAAGCATGAGAAGTTTATATAAAAGTAAAAGACCTAAAATTTCTACTAAAGTGCACTACTTAAATCGCCTTAGCTATTGTGTAAAATCAACATAAATTTACTGTTCCGTATTCTGCAGTGACATTTGTACTTCAGTAAAAAATATATGTTCATCTTTTATTGTTACAGATTATAACCTATTGTCATTATTACTTTACACTACTTTATTGCCGCAACTAGGCTATGCTAATTTTAACTTTAAAATTGTGATGGCCCACTCTTTTGGGTTTGCTGTAATGGTTCTGATATCTCTAGCAGGAGCCTGGGTGGGTCATCAGCAGAACTGACTGCACCTGGGAGATGGGGGTGCCCAAGGCTCCAGAGGCCCCGATTTCCCAGTTTGTAGATCTCTGGACACCAGGCTGCACTTTCCATGATGTCTTTAGCTGTGTAGACAGTTTTTTGGTATTCTCCGCCACACTCTCACTCACATGCCTTACACTCATGCATGCCCACCCTGCACCACCGATCCTTCATATTCTTACCTTTGTTTTGCTTTATTAAGGTAAAATAAATATAATTGTCGACCTGAATATTTTGTGTGTGTGGACTCCCCTTATGGTGTGAACCTCAGCCAAGTTTGTAATACAATACATTGCTGGACATAAAGCATAACAGACATCACTCTGCTAAAATATGTAAAATAAAACTTGAATTGAACACCTGGAACAAGCAGATTTGCATTCACTGTACAGTAACATAAAGATGTTATAAATATGTTAGGCTAAAATGATATCTAAGTTAATTTGTAAAGTAAGTATGGCCATAAAACACTTTCCATAGAGTAAAAATACAATAGAATACAATACTAAAATACACAATTTTTCTCTGAAATGTAGTGGAGTAGAAGTATTAAGTAGCATGTAAAGTGGATCACTAGTAACATAAATTTGTACTTACACTAAGTACACTATTTAAGAAAATATACTTTCCACCTCATGGCACTTAAGCCACTAATTAGTTTGTCATTGTAAATTGCAGGGAGTTACATGGTACAGCAAGTATTTAAAAGAAACTAAACAACCAGCTGCCGAGACTTCCTGTAATCTCCACTTGTTGCTTCTCAGTCTCACAGTAACAGAACTAGCTGTTTCCAAATGTCCTGCTAGGATTATTAGCAGACAACAACAATTTTTAGTAAAATTTTTAACTTGACTTAAAACTTTCTTATGATTTCATGACTTAATCTTACTTTTCCACATAGTGTGATTGAGTCTCTTTAGATTTTATCTGTCTCTTAAGTTCCAGACTCTCATTTTGTTACCCAGGTTTTTCACAAGGTGAGTATGTACAGATGCTGTGGCTAAAAATTGCTGCTCTTAGCCAGTGACAGCTTGTCTTCAGCCACTTTTTGGCCACTTTTTTTTGCTGGTTGTCAGCCGCCCCCTCGTCTAGTTGCCTAATAGGCCAATAAACTAAAGTCACCTTTAGGTATAAAAAACATTTGTCTTGAAGCACAGCATTACTTACCCACTACTAGGTGTGACATGACTGTGTTATAAACAATAGCAAGCAGCTGGATAAGTGTTTGAGTTCTAAAATCTGTTTAGGATTTTCATCCTTCTTCTGTAACCGCAGTGCTGACAAAATGTGTATTGCCTGTGTGTCTCGGAGTGATGCATTTACCTGCGTCATGCACCATAAAGCTTCTCATTAAACGCCTCTGAATGAAACTGGGTGGTGTAACTATGTAGAAAATGGCTCAGAGGAGAAGTTAAGATCCCTTTTTCTAAATAATGGTAGCCTAGATTTGAAGCTGCTGACAGTCGAGACTCAAACATCAAACCTTTTGTTTGGCACAAAAAATTTTGAAATTGTCTGAGAAGTAAGTTACATCACCAATGTTTATTGACAAACAGTGTGTAGTTCTTAAAAAAAAAAAAGAAGCAAGATTGTCTCTAATTTTCTACGCTGTCGGTTATTTTAAATGCTCCATTTTCTTGGTGCATTCACTACCAAATCTCAAAATACATTTTGACTCAGTGCAGTGATACTCGTACTCAAGACACTTCTCATTAGATGGTTCACTAGCTGCTGTCATATTAAAATTCAGCAATGTAAGCATCCTAATTCATTTCACCACAGGCATGCTCCAGATAGGGAGTCTCATCATAGTGCCAATCCAACATGACAGTACTTATTTTTTTCCTTTTTGAAGTCAGTGTTTTGACTGAAGGTGTCTTGGATTTGTCAGTATTCATGTTCATCCATGTTTTCCTACAGCAAATTTGGCCCTTATTTACATTTAGTCAGATTTTATTTGTATTGAGCTATTTTGTCATGTTATAAAACTACAAATTGGCTACAAGATATATGTATTAGTAATAAATACTGAACTCTGTATGATGGTGAAGCCACATAGTTAATTACATACATTATCAGATCATAGGTTATGTATCGTCAGTTTATGATGATTCATCCTAAAGGGTCACTCACCCAAATGAAAGAAAAAGGAATCTCATGTGCCTCTAGCAGGATCTTGTCATTGAAACAAGACAGTTTGTTTAATGTCTAGATTTTGAGATATATCTCTGAGATTTCTGCCTTTTCTAGTCCAATTCAGTAAAGATAAATGAAGTTAAGCTTCTATTGTCATGTAAAACTATTCATTTTAAAGATTATGAGTAGCTTAAGCAATACTCTCTACTGAATCTTACAGCAGAATGTTACAGCACGCCTCCATGGATCATGGTATTGCCCGGCCAGTCCACCACTTTGGTCCAGATTGAAATATCTTAACAACTACTTGGTGGATTGCCAAGAGACTTTCGTTGCCCCCAGATACTTTTCCTCTCACACCACCAAAAGATTTTCACTTGTATAGTGAAATATCTCATCATCTGCACTGAGGATTGGCACACAATTTTACAAAAACTTTTGTAGTCTCCAGATGATGCATACTAGTGTTCAACACTGTCTCCTAGAAATCACGTCCCTATGCAGCTAAACTGGATTATATTTTTGATGCAGCATTTTTTAATAAATTAGTCAAGTGTGACATTTATTAACAGAAAGCCAGTCGCAAAAAAGTGGGTGCGGATGGTGGTGGGTATGTAATGCAATAAACTAAACTACAGAACCATGTTTGACTCCAGAGTCCTGTGTGTGGTTAAGGTTAGTCAGGAAGATCACTTTGGTTGAGATTGGAGAAAATATTGTGGTTTTGTTTAAAGCTCAATAAGCCTGTTGTGTGTGAGGTGCCTGTAATTTCCTATTAAGCCAGCCCATGTTTTTTCAGAAACGTTAACTTTAACTGTTTAAACAAACTCTGGCTGTTGTACTCCATGATCTGATGTGGAGAACAAAATGGAACATTTTACTTATATGTTTAGTATCAATGTATTTTTACATTGTCAATGGAAAACTTCTTAATCTAGTGTTAATGATGTTCAATACAAAATGTGTGTTTGCAGTTTAGCTGTACATATATTATAGACATTAGTGATAGGAAAGATTTGGTGGAGAAGAAAACATCACATTGTTGGTCAGATATTTATAACTTGTTTGACCACATTTAATCAATACGTCCAGTATGACAACTTTCTATTTGGTTAATTGTGAATATGTCCTCATGTTAATAGAAAGTATAATCTGGTTGCAGTTATGTTCCCACAAAAATGTATTTGTGGTTGCAGTTTTGCAGTTTGGTTCATACAAAACTTTATTTCCATCAGACTCAAATGTACTTGGTGTTCAGTACTAATTAGCTAATGTTAACAAGCATAACTGTGAAACTAAGAACGTGTCAAAGTTTAAACCTCGAAACTCCAATATGACATTGTTCAAGACGCCACTGGACCAAAGCTGCTAGCATGCCTGTAGACTAGTCTTGTTTACCTTCTTTTTAATTCTGTGAACACCTTAAATAAAATATATTTCTAATGTGAGGTAGCAGAAATCTCAGAAACAGAATCTCAAAATCCAACAACAGAAAATTGCACCCAACTATGATCAGTACCCAAAGTTTTCTTCTTTTTTTGTGCATGATTTGGATAAACAAACCCTTTGAGCATTTTTTCAAAGGTTTGTTTTCCAATCACTACAAGGAAAGTAATCAACAATCTCTGAGATATGAAATGAAAGACCTGAGTGTGTTTAAAACTTCAGGCATACATGTGGTTTCTCCACAAAAGGAGACAGTGAAAGAAAGGCTAGTTTATTGTGCTCATTTTAATTTTTTGACAAGAAAATGAAGAAAGCGTCTGAGAGATCCTATGGCAGAGCACTCTCTCTCTCTCTATTTGTCACTCTGTCTCTTGCTCTCTCACTCCTGAGTCGTTCACTAGAAGAATATATCACAAGCTTCTGCTGAGGATTTCCTTGCAGCATGTTCCACTGTTGCTTCTGTCTGTTGTCTGTTTATTTCCACTTTCTAGGCATCAAAAAACACAGTTTCTTCTTATCACATTTTAAAGAATAGCAGCGCTAAATAGGGTCACTGTTGACTGGTCACCTTGTTGTCGTCTGTTATAAACAAGCTCTGCTACTCTCTGACACATGATAAATTCAGGCCATTATTGATTATAAAACAAAAAAACAAACAAACAGTATTTTAACACATCGCTACATTGATATTATTTACTCAAAGAATGCTTAAGTGAGACTTAAGAATCAAGCAATTATAAAATTGCAGTCATGAAAGTACTGTATAAGAAACAAAGATTTTTTTTCCCATTTTCAAAGCAATGTTAAAAAGATTAAAGAAAGTTGAATGTTTTAAGGCTGTTGTTTAGTTAAAGCCACAATCTGGGACATGTAATGCAGAAACAACCACAGCTCATCAGTTGCCTTTTGGATCAGAGTTTTATTGTTTGCTGCGGCAGCAGGACCAAGCCGTAGCCGCTGCACTAAGAAGGGAGGGACTCCTTCACCTCCCCCATTTTTTTAAAATCACACATATTAATGTGCTTTTGCAGCGCTACAAAGAGCTGTGGTGATTTCACTAACCCACAGTTATGGCTTTAACTGGACTTAATAACTTGAGCATTCTGAACTCATTATAGCAGAGAAAAAAGATTTTATACACTGTTTCCATTCACTAATAAACTTTTTCCAGCTCCGTTGTTTGTATTGTGTAGTTTTTCAGTCAAGGTTGGAGTCAATGCTGTTTCAATTCACAAAGCCTAGTGGGTGCTTTTCAGTCACTATAAGCATTTGTAACTACAAATTGTTTGTCAATACTGTGAATACTAAAAGCTCGTTAAAATCAAATTCCAATGAACTGAAATCTTCTTGACTCCATTCCTGGTTTACAGTCTTCAGTAAATGAGTTGTTGTAGCACAGTTCTGTATAGAATAGGTATTTAGTTGTCACATTTTTCTTCTCTTTTCGGTCTCCAGTATTTATAGATCCTGCAGATAAACGTAATTTCTTTTCACCGTCATGTTGCCATAACACTTCTTATGAGGAACGTTTTCAGTTGAAAACTTTTGATAAGGCAAAACAATAAACCCTATTTATTACTTAGTCATCTGCAGTGACAATTTCGAGCTTATTGTAGACAACATTTGGTTCAGTTGGTGACACAAACTGGTGTAAGGAATGTTGTCCGTGAGAATGTAGCCTCAGCTGCCCAAAATTTGAATTAGAACAGATTTTTTTAGAAAGCCAAATTTAAATTTCACAACGCATGGCCATCTGAAGACACTGTTTAAAAACAGCTCGTAGATCAAAAACAGAAACGTCAGCTGCTAAACAGTATCGATTTCTCAAAGAATACATTCATCTGTGTGTGGCTGTGTGCATGAGTACACTTGGATGTGTGTGTATGCATGTGCTAAAGTAGTAACTGTAAGGATGATGGTGGGTAAGTACCTCGGGCCGGGTCAGGGGCTCTAGGGGTCAATTTACTACCACAGTACTTTGGTCTTAGAAATGATTGGAGGATAATGGGGGATAGTGAGCCAATGGTGGTGGAGCATTTTGTGCAAATTACTCCGTTTGGCAAACTGATGTATATCAATGTGAGTAAGAAGAAGAGGTCTGCAAATAGTAGCATTTAAAATTATTTCAAATACTTCTTTGTGAGTTATCAAGTTGGCACATTGGCACCACAGTGGAACCAGAGGAATCCAAAAAATTAAAAATAAAAAGGTGGGAGGTGGGAGGAGAGGAAAGAAAAATGAATAGTTGACAAAACACAGTGGAGCTACAGTGTATCGGGAAGGAAGCTGAGAGTTTTAGGTCTTTTTCCTAAGAGTCGTTTTTTGATTTTGAACAGTGCAGATATGTTCCCCTGTGGGAATTGAAGACATTCATTTGAAGATTAGAATTTTTAGTTCGATTTCAAAATCAAAAACGTACTGTTGTAAGTAAGCAGGTAGGTAGCTAACTAGGGATTCTGGTTTCTGAAAAGTCTGAAAGATTTCAAAACCATGTTGTACAAACAAACCTCTGTTGCAAATATAGAACTTCTCTCTCTCATCTGTACAGCGTTCCCTCCTTAGGAGAATGAGGAGCAGCTGTAGCAGGGCTTCACCAAGAGAAAAGACAGACTTCTGTTTGGCTCTGCAGAAACCACGTTCCTCTTGGTAGAAAACAAGAACTCAAATGTTTCGTCCATCACACTGTTGTGTGTCTCTGTTGGTGTGCACTTTCCAGCTGAGAGGTTCAAAACAGTCAAAACACAGTCACACGACAGAGCCATGCCATATTCAAATAATAGAATATTAATGATGAGGATCATAGGAATAATAAGAAGAGCAGTAATGATAATAATAATAATAATAATAATAATAATTAATAGTAATAACAACATATCATTCTATGTTTTTTTTAAATCCTGTATATAAAAACAGTGGTGAGGAGAAGTTGGTACACAGTAGGGCTCTACTATCCCCTTGGTTGATTTGGCACATTAAACGCACTCTCTGTTGAGAGCTACCTACTCATTCTCAGCACAGTTGAATATTACTGTTGCCTGGCGACCCATCCAGAATTGTCATTTCGATGATTTAAATCTCCCAAATCACAGCAAACCGATCTGCAAAAATGTCTGCCCTTGTATCAGAGTGGCAGGGGGCGATGCAAAAACAACCTTCCCAGAAAAGCGAAATCTTGATCAATCCACCGTCTTAATGAGAACTGGTGAGGTTAATCTGACATGGTCGGGATTGATGAGTGTTAGGCTCAAGGCAGATTACGAGCGTAGCCAAGCGGTTCAGGATGGGTTGCCTGGCAACATTTAAGGTTTCTGTTCTTAATATTGACTCTTTTTTCATTCAAAACTTAGTACAAATAGCTACATAAGTCTGAGCTATAATTTTCATTACATTAAAAAAAAGTAACTCAGTCTCTCTATATAAGTTATGATTTTTGTTGTTCAATATAATATATTAGTTTGGTCCTCCTTCATGTTCTTAGAAGCAAAGGCTTAGTTTGTGTAAAGTGTGAGTCAGTATGTGTGTGTTTCTATATATGTGTGCAAACCGGCTGTGTAAATCTTGTAAGTTGTATGTGTTTGTGTGTATTTACAGGTCTTTTTGTATCAGTCTGCTTTTATATAGGTATCAATATGTTACGGGCGTTGTTGTTTTTCCATCTTCAAAGTGTACGGGGTCTCCAGGTGAGAGATCAGGCCTTCTGCTGCGCAGACACACCCTTCCAGTAGTCCAGTATGTCATGCAGATCTTCATCCTTGGCAAACTGAACCTTTCGCCTTAGCGCGTGTCCTGCTGCCACGTATCCTTCGTCCTCCATGGATGCCTGCCGGTGCCTCTTGCGGTGCAGTTTGAATCTCTCCCACAATCCAAGGGTTGGAGTGCAGAGGAGCCCTTCCTCCTCCTCATCTTCCTCTGGGCTGGAACAGTAGCTGAGGTTGTGGTACTGGGGCGAGAGTGGGTAGTGTGGCGACAGCTGGGAGTAAGCCAATTCCCGCTGCTTGGCCTGCCTGCTGAGGGTGATGGGATCTAACACGGACGGCTTGCGCCCCCCTGGGTGGTGGTGGAGCTCTTGCAAAATCTGAGGGTGGTGCTGCAGCTCCTGCAGGTGCTGCTGAGAGCCAGGATAGGAGTGACGGTGTTCATTGTACTGACGGATTCTCTGGGCTTCAGCTCGCAAAATAGCTGCTGCTGGAGTGACTGTGCGGATGGCCTCTCCTCCCCCGCCTCCCCTGTCTCCTCTTTCTCCAGGTGAGGTCCTTTCAATATAGCGGGTCTCTGATGAGTGGTAACCTCCCTCTGAGCGGAAGGAACGTGGGCTACGGGCAGAGCCAGGAGAAGAGGAGGTGCTGGGCCTCTTGGAGGTCGGTGGAGCCTCCATGCTATGGTGTCGCTGCAGTGAATGATGGTAGCTTCTTCCCCTCTCTTCTCTTCCTCCTCTGCCTCCTTTATACACTGGGGAGAGGAACTCGCCTCCTCTCTCTCCTCTCTCTCCTTGTTCAGAGAGGAGCACTAACTGTGGCTCTGCAGTTGAAACAGCCCCTCCACCTGCAGACGAAGGAGATTTGATCCCCTGCTGAAAGGAGGTAGACTCAGATTTGAGAGCATCTATACAGTTGTTAATGATCTGGTTAACTTTATCAACTTCTTTAGCGATGGTAGAGATCTCTGCTACTGAGCCCTGGGGATTTGCTTGTGGTGACATCTCTCTTTCTCTTTCTCGTTCTCGCTCTCGTTCTCGTTCTCTCTCCCTTTCAATGCCAGAGCCTCTGACCTCCATGTAGTTAAGTTTAGCAGGCTTGTGCACTGGTGTTTCTATCACCTCCTGCAGCTTGTACGGATCTATCTCACCACCCTGGGGCAGATAGGGCATTCTGGACAGACTGTCCCCAGCGGCAAGCTTCTGTGAAACAGATCCTCCACTCCCTCCCTCTATATCCCCTTCCCCACCATACTTAAGCTCTATCAGAGTCCTCTGGATCCTGCTCATTTTTCTTTCCTTCTCCTCCATGATCCTCTTCTTCCTCAGGCAGTGGACAACAAGGCCAAGGAAAAGCAGCATGCCAAACAAGCAACCCAAAATCGTCATTATGTAGTGAGTAGCTGATGATTGATTCGCTATTCTTTCAGGCATGTCCCGCCGGATAGTGGAGATAGTCAGACAGGTGTGATTGAAGCGCAGGGAGTTTCGTATAGAAGCCACACAGAATGTGTAATCAGTGTTAGGTTTTAAGTTCTTTAGCTCAATATCTTCTCTTAGATTTTTCAGATTCTGGATATCTGTGAAGAAGCTGTTGTTATAAAGCACCAGGATGTACATTTTCTTGTAAGGATGGGGGATCTGAACTGTTATCACAGCACTTGAATGTAGCACTTGCTTTAGTGTCATAATCGGTTTGGTCTCAGAGAAAATGGGGCTCCAGCTGATAACATCTTCAGGAGTGGTCCCAGAAGCACAGTCGTCCAATCCGCAGGGAGATGCAGAATCTGGAGGCAGGGTGGTGTAATCAGACGGCCCAATGCCAAAGAAGGGTGTAACACTGCTGCCGTCGTCTGTGCATACAATACTGAGCGCGTGCAGAGCAGTACGTTGGGTAGGCATGCGGGGGTTCTGGCTCAGGAGGTTGAAGCCAGAGAATCCCTCAGGGGAGTCACACACCATCCTTTCACTGGTTCTGTTGGGAAAGGCTGAGAGCCAGCGTAGAAAGCCCAGAAGCTCACAAGAACAGTTGAACGGGTTGGTATAAAGTTCGCAGGTGGTCAGCTTAGACAGTCCAGAGAACAAACTGCCATCCAACACCTGGATCCTGAGGAATACACAGAAAAGACATCATAATAATTTAGTTTCAACAGTCACATACACAGTTTAACATCCGAATTGATGCAGGAGATCCAGTCATGATCCTCTTTTTTTAAATTTCATGCCTTATTTCCTTTTTTAAATGTACGCAGTATCTGTAAATGGTGTGTACAACTGGCATGCTTCCCCTTTAAATTTCCTTATATCTCAGTTGTAAGGTTATGGTCCTAAATATCTCCCCAAACTCTTTTGAATGAACCCCAGAAGAACAGTTCAGCTAGTTTCATCTAGAATCTTTTTTTCTTTTTTTAGCTCAAGTGATCAATACCAATTACACCACCAATAGAAAGAACAAGACAGTTACTCCCAGAGGAAAAAAACTTTTATTGAAATCGTGTCTTATTTCAGCATTGCCTCATGATCTACCGGGGATATTGTGAGTGAGAACATCAGTTTGTTTGCATCTTCTATAGTGAATTTTCTCCCCGTAAGTCTGTCCAGTATCACTGCAAACTGGTGAATTTGAAAACTAGCCATGACCTTTGATTTAGATGTTCTGCAGTCAAGCCTGATATTTAACATCAATGTTCTGTGTGTGTTTAATTTATTTAATTATGGCATTTATTTTCCATCTGACTCTTGCTTAAACTGCACAATAACTGTGCAATAAGTAAGCATAATTGCTAATTTCAACTTGCATCATACACAAATAACCCACAAACTAAGATAATGGAAAGGCACATTAGATTGTATGTAACCTTTTTGATTCATTCTTGCACTGGATTCCCCTTTAACATCATTTTACTGCTAAACAACAACAGTTAAGGGTCCTAGTGGTTATAACAGACTAATAATTAATCATTGATTAAATATAAGATTCAATGTTTTTGCATAAACCCAGGTAGAAGTTTAAATATG